>DWPV01000988.1:0-23177 GCA_018251915.1 Urbanus proteus proteus | reverse complement strand
TCATATTACACCGTGTCAAGTCCCACCATACGGGACACTTAACTTGACACATTGACACGTGCGCCGTGCGTCTAGTGCCTAACACTCCGCTCTTGTGACACTTAACTTGTGTTACAAGTGCTGTGCATATTGTATTTTAACACGTTTTTATTAACTTACATCGCGTCTGTTTAAATAATTTTTTGTAGTAAATTTTACAAAAAAAATCTCGAATAGCAGAATAGAATTGAAATTTTTTAAATACCTCGGATTTGGATGACAAAGCCGAAAAATACAAAAAAAAAAACAAAAACAATCACACTACATACCAAAACTAAAAAGCTTAATTAAAGCTTAGTTTAAAGCGTAACTCATTTAATTACAATAATATTTGTTGAATATAAATTACGTTTATACGCATAATAAGTAGGTAATTATTTAAATGTAAAAAAACCTATCTTAATCTTTACTTAACTATTAAATTAAGAAAGGTGTTTTTATATAAATACATACTTGCTCTGACTATATCGCTAAAACGAATCCCATCTTAATAAGGACAAACAGCTTAATAATCTATACTATAGGTATAATACTTTTTTACTAGCATTACTTAAATATAACGTAATATCGACACGTAATATCGCTCATGACTAAAACAGGCGCGCTGGTCACACCTTTACCCTAGCATTTCTTAGAACGTAATATAATTACAGCCTAGGCTATAGGTAATAATATAAATTATAATTACCAGACCTTAACCGTATTATGCTTATGGGCATGTAGAGTGGTCAGCTATATGAATATTTTAAACATTAGTTGTAAGTTAATGCACTTGTGTTCAATTTTACAATTATGGACAAGAATTTTTTAATGTTTAATATTCTTTTAAATCGATTTAATTGGCATAATCAGAATTAATTTCCTTTTTTAACTAGCAAAGATAACTTTAAAAAATTGTCTTATTAATATTTATTTAATAATTTTCTTACATTTTTTCTTAATTTTTGGGAGGATACTTGCTAGCTGCATTCCAAATTTCTTTCTAATTTTTAACTACTAACTACTTATCACTAGAAGAATAGTTTGTATGATTTTTAATCAATTGTTTTATCAATTTAACCTAAATATTACCTGTGAAATGTAGACTACTTTTTCATCCTTACTTACTTCTCTTAAAAAGCTTCACTGTCTACCTTATGGAAGTTTTCAAAGAAAGTAGACTTCACTCACCTTATTTTGTAGCTTTGACGTTCTGAGCAAATGAACACTGACCTGAGGTTGTCATACAGGAAATAAGGCTCTTACCGCGCCTTCTTTACTTTGTATCGTAGACTACAAAATGCTGAGCCATCGATACAGTTGATAACTAAAACCTGCGTGGTTGGCCTGTTTCATAATAGACATTTGCGTTAAAAATATAATACACATCTTTAACTCTTTTATTTATAATATCTTATATTGGCTCATTTTTATTACATTTTTGATTATTTATAATCCAACGAAAGATGTTTGTACTGTTTGATTCAAAGTAATTCTAAATCTCTAAGTATATTTTGTGTTGCTGTATTTACCTCTCTGTTTTATACACTATAAAAATACATATATTTTGAAGATTAATTAATTTTAAAGACTGAAAAATGAAACGATTATATTCCTACATCACTAATAACAAAACTCAAATCAAAAACGTACTAAAACTAAGTAACATATCAACAACTAGAACATAGCCACAGTTAAAAGTTCGCCCGTATATGCCCCGACATCGCAATTACCAGAATGTCAGTTTCAGACTTGCTAGCAATGACTCCTTGACACACCTACACAAAACTGGGTCTTTTCACACCCCTCTTTCACGCTCGACTTCACGTGAATTAAAAATATCTTTCGGCGTTTTTCATCTACCTCTCGCCCGAAATATTTTTGTTTGTTTTTGCTGCAATGGTACAAACCATTGTAATTAATAGCTTCTTTGTTTAAATTTGTTATTCTTTTTACATCTTTCTTAACTAAGTCTAGTTCTTTGTCATCTCAAGGCTTTGTGTTGTCGTCTGTAGTAATTTCGTAATTTGGTGTAATTAAAAGGTCGTTCAACTACTTAATTGAATCTTCTGCTATAGTCTTATTACGTCTTACCACATATCTATGCACATATTTGTTCATCTCATTTCTCGGTAAACATTTGCAGTACATTATTGAAATTTATACGCCGAGTAACATGAGTAGATGTTTGTTCGTGTATCGCGAATACAGGAGGTATCAGGACAGCTTTATGACTAAGGGAAGAGTTTTCTGGCCCCAAGCCATCACTTTCTGCTTCTACAATTTTCCACGGGATCACTGACCTGTTTTTATATGCAAGCCGAGTTCTAAGCTGTAAATATATTTTTACGGCCAGAGTCAACGTAAACTCCACACTTCATTTTACCATTTATCATGAGTCCTATTTATACTATTTTTTTCTAGAATATAATAAAACTTACTTCAATATTCATTAGATATGAAATCAGTTCAACAATCACATTCTTTTGAAACATTCAAAATGAATTCAAAATGCTTTTCTAATATGTCTATACTGATTAATGAATACCACCTGTAATAATCAGTAAAGCAAAACTGTTTTATCATAAAAATGTATCGAATAAGAATAAGACAACACAACGTGGAAAATATCATCGTTCTATATTATAAAGAAAACTTTAGTATTAGCATAGATATAAAATAAGCGAGTAATTTAGTTTCCGACCACAATTTCCAGGCAATCGCGCTTAATCTGGCGATTGTAAAGCAACCCTCGAGCCGGTATAACATCAGAACAATTTGTCCAAATTGCCAATTCATCACGAACACGCCGCTCCTTGCGTGCTGTCCAACTATTTGTCCCTTCGCAAACCTTTTCTAGCTTCTCCCTTTAACATAGACCACTCGTTTATATTTAAATTCTGAAAGGTGAATTTTCTAACCTTATTACTTTGAATAAAATCCAGGTACTTATGTTGGTCTTCTTTTCAAAATCGTCGTAGTAATACTGTGCACCACAAGAGTACTTATGGTAATAGAAGCTTCAATATCATCACTGAGTTTTAAGTATGAATAGACATTAGATACCTATTGCTCTTCGGAAATGTAAACACATTTGTCCATTTCCCCATCAAATGGTCCCCTTGGTCGCGTGATAGAGAAAATGTTTGCTATTGCCCTAACGGATATTTCACTTTCATTTTTAATGGCTCGTTAGTACTTGGAAGTTTCAAGGAGTTTCGTTGATACGTAACGAAGTATATTGAAGTGTTTGCTTTTATATAACGTCTCTATTGACACATTTCGGACTAAGCTATAGTAACTAATCAAATATGCAGTTGAAACAAATCCGTATATTAATCTCGAAGGTTACCACGAAGATATTTAGAGCCACTATTATTTTATTGAAAACGGAAGCAGTGATTGACTGCCATAAACATTAGACTTTCCGGCGGTGTAAAATAATCGATAGGTAAAATTAATTGGCACTGCTTTAGATGTTGATTGATTAACCAAATCCCACGGTGACATTGTTGTGTAAATTTTCCAGCAACTACCTCGTTGGTTAACTAAAAGTTAGAGTAGACGAGAAAAGAGATGTCGTTCGTGTCGCAAACTGTTGCCGGGCTGAGCCAGGCGCGGAAAGAGGATCCACCCCCGCGGCAGCACTGCTCCCACCAACACACGCACCGAAACTTACACCTTTGCAGAAAGAATAGCCTTCCCGAATGGGACCCTCCCGAACCCAGAGCGAGAAAGAACAGCCTACCCGCTGATATCCTTGAAAGAGTAACTGAGACCGAAATCGAGTTCGAGACGTCAAACAACCCACCAATTATCGAGGAAGAGTGACAACTATCTCCGTAAGTGATCCCGCTTGGTGTCCCCCGTCACTCTAGTACGCATGGACCTGCACTCCAATGTATATCGCGACGAGGAAGAACGGCTTTGTGGAACAGGCCCCTTGCATGCTTTAGAAGCTTATGTGAAACCTTAGGGGAGGATCTTGCACGAACGTCCCATAGATGTGTGTTGTATCAATAAATGTCTATTCAATATAACACTATATTATAATATTGATTATATTAAACACCGACAGACAGAAGCAAATTGAGAACCTGGAAATTACGTATATAATATGTTTATATCGTAAACTGTATGTAATTACCTTAACGAGGTTGAAATTTGCTTCATAATATTTTAATGTGACTATTCTTAATCTCCAGCATCACATGGACCTCAGCAGCTTATAGTAAAAAATCAATACTTAAGCGTGACGTAAAAATACTAGATACACGAATAAGTATAACCTTATGAATATTGATTCCTCTAAATAAGATAGATAATTAAGGGTAATTGCCATCAACGGAAACGAAATGTAAATTAAAATCGCTCAATTTTATTAAAGGTTTACCAATTTCGGAAGTTCAGAAACTCATATCGTAATCGAAGTCAAAGCAGCCGCTCAAAGTGGTCGTTAATATAAGGATATTAGGCAATTATGCAATTATAGGTCGCGTAATACACTTCTCGTAAGCAGTGGGCGATACTAATGAACCACATGTTGATATATGGAAGTGAACTATGTTGTAGGAACATGACTGAGATTGTGCAATCACCCAGAGGTAAATTGAAACATATGTACTTAGTTGTTGCACTGAAGCTTTATATGGAAGGTATATGACGAGTTTTTACATTGATATCAGTTATGGAAATGCTAACTTGAATCTTGATAGGAATTGTAAATGAAGACGATATTTCTGGAAGACCAGAAATATCGATCATAATTTCTGTGGGATATCTTTCACATCTAAATGTGTCATTCAAATTTTGGCGAGTAAACTCACAACGAAAAAATCTACATATAAATATTTACAATTTTGTTTTCTAATTTTATGCCAGAAATAAATTGAACACGTAATTGAATAACAATGATACCAAAGAAAAAAGGAAAAAAGTACAGATGAGTATAAGACAAGGTTTAAAACCATATTTTGTTTTTTTATTGAGCAAGAAAACCAACCATCGTCATTCGCACACCGATTTGTGATGGGGCAAGCCAAATAACTACATAAAATAACACTCGAAGTGTAAGAAAATAGAGACCTAAAACAAGCACTATTGTCAAGGAGGTTGTAATTACCAAATCGACCTCCAAAGTGCAGTCACGAAACTTTCTCTTTCTTTGGCGTATGGTGGTCTCCTAAATCATGCAAGCTTGCACGATACTAAGCAATATGGTTGCATGTACGTTATAAAAACACGCTCTCAAACAATTTCTGAAGAATTCTTTAATTGTATATGAAACACGAGCGTAATTGTAGAAGTATTTCGTAATTTTCTGAACCAAGCAAGGAGTTATGATAATGTAATTAATTGGATAGCATTAAAGAAATACGAAAAGGAAAATAATATTGCAGAAACAAAAATGTACGATGACCTTGAATGGTGACATTTTAGAAGAAGAACATAAAAAATGAAAAAGCAACATGTAAATAACACACACTGAAGTGAGAACCGAAAATTATCTTTAAAATTATGTTGATGCCTTCATTAAGTAAACTATCATGGGACATAATGAAATAATATGAAATAATGATAGAGTCCGTCGAAGCGTAATAAAATTTCGCCGTATGAAAGTTATAGTTATACCATAAACCGTTACGTTGCCTACATTTTGGTAACACCATATTCTAAATCAACAGGAAAGTGGGACACAAAGACCATAGTCATGCTACATTAGGATAATGATCATGTATTTTTTTGTCAATTCATCATTATTTGGCAAATTTTTAGCCTCAATTTCCAAAACCTGGCAGATAGTGCATACTATCTCCTATAGGTCAATTAACCAAGTACACCTCGAAGCGGATAAAAGTTCTACGTTGAAGATAATTCATTGCCATGCACATCCAAAAATACCAATGAATCAAATAATTTCGGCGAATAAAATAATTTCATGAATCTGTATAGTATATACTTCAGTTGAACATCCGTCATCGATAAAATTTTAAGGCTTTATTTTTTTATTTGCAACTGAATTAGGTATTATTGTACCGTATACTTTTATTAAATGTCATTAACTCTTTGATATTATAACGTTAACATTAATAATATCTTTTAAAATCTTTTCGTGATTTTTTTAAATATGAAAAAATTACTACCCTAACAAGCAATAACGTCAATTTTAATCTTTATATAAATAGTTGTGCGTGTTACTATGTAATACAATTGCGTGCGTATTTTATAGCTTGAGTATAACTTCTTGAAATGAGTGTGTAAAATACGGTTTACGTTTTAATTCTTCAGCAAAAAGCTTATCGCTCCCTTGTAATAATTCATTCTAATATTACTTATACATACTATTTTCCCCTTGAAATTATCGCGTAATTGCAAACTTCTATATTTTAAAATTTTATGGTTTGTTTGTGAGCTATATCAAATATCTGGATTATTTAACATTTATTTTTTTGTTTATAATCATGTTCAATGACAAACACGTAATACGTAATTAATAGAGTGAAAAAGAAAGTCTGGTAATTACAGTAAAAATCCAATTTACAAACAATTTACTAAATGGTACAAAATATTAATTAACTTGTAATAAAAAATAAAAAAAATACAGCCGAATTGAGAACCTCCTCCTTTTTTTAAGTCGGTTAAAAATAAATAAATACTCGAATAAATCCTACATAACGATTTTCATAAAAGAACCGCTAACGCCTAGATGAGAACAACTTCTTCTCCATCCTAATCATCCAAACCCAACCTAACCCCAATCTTCACTTGTTACAGGCGGAGCGAGTTCCTAGGATGCGTCTCGTTCCCGCTAAAAGATGCTATTGAAGGCGACATCACCGGGACCTACTTCCTGCAGGCCACTGGCCGCTCCAGCGCGCCGCTGGACGGCTGCGCTAGCGTGACCGGCAAGATGGCCACCGACAACACGGAGACCAGCACCAATGACGGCGCCAAGGAATCACAGACTGATAAAGGTAAATGCTAGCTAATAAGGCAAGTTCTAGCAATATACATTCATGAAAGTTTTTATATAGGTATTAATTTTGTATATGTAGTTGTATATGTATGAAATATGTAGACGATAAAAACATTTAAGAAAGACACAAAAAACGTAATATGTACTCAGATGCTCTTAAAAATAATTAACTATAATACCTATAATTAACTGCATTATCCGATTCTTCGATTATAAAGAGAAAAAATAATATCTGCCAATATCCAACATCATAAAAGCCAGTAGTTATAGCTTTAATAGAATATTGTGAAACAGTCATGAATATAAATGTTAAAGAGACTGTAGGTACCAGTAGACTAACTGAACCCCTCCTTCCAGCAGTGGCCGCAAACGGACCAGCAACTACCGCAGCACAGCAAGCGCAGGTGGCTGCTGCATTGCAGCGCGAAGCAGACGAGCACCTCTTCCTCCGATACCTGGAACTCGACCCACCCGAAGATCCCAACGCTCCGAGACGCGCGCAGAGAAACGGCAGAACTCCATTCACTACTACTAGAAAGTAAGCACAAACTTAAGGGCTTAAGTTAAAAAAATGTGCTGTTAATAATTGTGATACCAAAATAATTGCTTACTTTCAAATTATGATAATTTGCTATAACGCTGGTGGAAAACATCGTGAGGAAACCTATATGCCTAAGAGTTCTTTAAAAATATTCTCACTATGGCCTAGAATCCTCACACTCGTTCCCAGTTGTGGGACAGTTAATGCGTTGACGACAGTGAACTTATATCGTGAAACAAAAATAAAATAGACGCAGAAGTACATAAAATTTGAAGCCTCATTAATTTTAAGTATTGAGTACAATGAATACTCTAGATATTCTACATAATTATTATGAAACAAAATGAAATAGTAGCATCGACACTCGAATATAATGAAGTTAAAAAAAATCTGATCATAAAGATAAAATATTTTCGCATATTTGTATTATTGTTTGGTCAGGTCAAGGTTGTATAGAAGTTGAAAAGCTTCCAAATAAATAAACAGTCATAAAGTTGTTTCCCTAAAAATAAAATCCGTGTATTTCGTATCCGCTAAACTTATAATCTTATATTTCAATCTTGATTTATATGAACATCCATCTTGAAATATACCAACCAATCCGAATTGATGGAATATGCTGCAGACCTTCCGTAAATTTATGAAAGAGTCCTATGCCCAACATTAGGTTCAAATTTGAATTGGCTTCAAATTGCTTTTTTGTTTCCAAACATACTAACGCCAAACTTACTTACAGGCTAGTACGCGGTGGTGGCGGTGGATTCGGCTTTACAGTTGTGTGGACCAGACCTCCCAGAGTTGAAAGAGTGGCCGCCGGTGGATCCGCAGAAAGAGCTGGTCTCAGAGCTGGAGATTACATAGTGTTCGTGGGGAATAAAAACGTTGTTACAGCTCCTGAAGAAGAAGTTCGTAACCTTGTCAAGTGAGTAAAAAAGAACATGATTTATAAAAATATTATTTAAAATTATCTTACTTATACAAGAATTATGATGGAGATAGATAGGAACTTATTTAACCAGATCAACGTAATTTATGCAAGTATCGATACCTGAGCATATAATTTTCATTTAGTAAGGAAAAAATTGTGAATTTACATTGCGAACTGGAAGTTAACTGAACATTTATGACATGTCTCCTTTTAATTGCAGATCCGCAGGCCAGACCCTGAACCTCGAGACCTTCAGACGCGTCCCGCAAAACGGCGTGGGGATCCGGACCCGGCTGGGCCAGGTGTCCATCCCGTCGGTGCCGGCGGAGTCCACTCCCCCGCCTCCCCCGCGCTCCCCCCGCGCCGCCGCGCTGGCGTCCCCCGCCGCCGCCGCGCGCCCGCCCACCGCGTGCTCCTCCACCAGCCAGTCCCTGGACCGCCGCAAGCTCCACCTCCCGCAAGTCACCTTCTCCAAGGAGGTCGGTAACGGCATCATAGTTTAAGTAGTTTGGCTCGTAGTTTCGGATTGCGGAATTTTGGGGTCACTTGGTCATGTTTGATGTTTGCGATGATAAAGAAAGTTAGGAAGATGTTAGCTAAACGTACCGATCTTTTTAATCTAAGCTGTAGGGATAGTGTATTGGACTCAAAAAATATAGAATACAAAATCACGCACATTGAATAAATATCTATATTTCATAAATATAATACCATCTTAACTAGTCGGTCACAGTAGTTTCATACTCAAGTTCATCATAAACCATCTAGCGTTACTGATATAGAAATAAATGACAATAAAATAAAAAATTCGTTCAAGAGCTCATGTAATTTTGGACCTAATCAATTTTCATATACCTTGAGAATGCCGGTTATCCCAAGCCCTTCTTAGTCAAGGTTACTAACTAATAGCAGTATGATACGATATCGCAATCTATCAGCAATCTTGGCTCCAATCCAATTATGCCTTAATATCGCAGCATCCCCTGACATATTCTGGATCGATCAGGTCATCTGTCGAGTTCAACCATGCTAGTATTAAAATTTCAAAGTCAATCTAAAATTACATTACTGTTTATCTTATTCAAACTTTCCTTTTTAACTTTTGATGAAAATATTTAATTGATTGAAAACATTTCAATTTCTAACTTTAAGATTAGCGATCATCCAACATTGATTGTATTTGTAATAGCTTCATTACATAGTGTTATTTGGACTTCACTGGTTCAAGTAAAGTTGTTTTTGTAATAATTACATATTTCTTAATACTAGTTACTGTATCCAAAGTATCTGTATCATTGCACAATCTAACTTCACCAAAGTGACCCCTCGAATTAAATTCGTACTAGTCATCTTAGCAAAATTTTTGAAAGAAATATTATTCGGCTTCGAAATTCTAAATTTTAAGGAAAGCGGTGCTAGCGTAGACCTAGTTGAATCATCATAGATTAAATATTTAAGTAGAAGTGACATTTTTTTAGTTTATTTGTGTGTGTATTCTTTTTATTTTTCTACGTAAAAACTGTTACAATTATGTACAGTTTTACTTTCTATTTTTATTGTTATTTAATTTGTAATATACGATAAGTTTAGACGATAAGTACTTCTTGAAACATTCCACTATCGTTATAACGAATTTTGCTTATTATTTTAAACCTTCGCTTGTAGTTGTATAAAGGTTTTAATTTTCGTTTGTAGTAATATTTTTTGTTCAATAACGAAGAATTGGTTGAGTATCAAAAGTATTTTAACTTAAAGAGCAACTAATTCTTTGTTATAATTTTATCATTATCATAATGCTTTCAAAGGGGAATCGTTACGTTTAAGAATGCTGTTTTTGTTAATTTATTTTGTTAACGTTTTTATTTATTCATTTGTCATAGACCGTGTGTTATTTATCATCGTAGATATATAGTCAGACATTTCTTACTTTGTGTTTTTGTGTTATTAAGTACTCGATTTTATTATTTTTAGTGAACACAATTTTAATTTTGTATCATACATTAATTTATATTTTCATCATTAAAATTTTGGTTCCTGTTATCATTATTCCGTTTCTTTTTTAATTTATGTTTCTTAATATTAAGTGCAAATAAATTTATGGCTTTAATTTCTTTGTGTTTGTTTTTACTACCATGTTTACCACCCTTTATTAGTTTTAGAACAATTAAGTACACAATCACTTTATAAATTGCACTGCATGACTGCACCATAATGCAATAATACAATTTAATAAAAACGTAAGAAATGTATAATAATTTATTGTCAGAATAACAAATGAAATTGAACTATTGTAAAATTTACCTTACAAGATTTTTTTTTACATTTAGCATAGAAACATTTAAAACAATAATATGAACAAAACTTAATTTGTAGTAAAATAATTATTTGACACGTTATTGCAATTCTGAATTCGTGTACTGTAACTTAAGTTACATACGTATATTAGTAATATTTTGAGATAATCTATCCAGAACACATAATACTTGTCTTGATAACAGTATAGTAAGTTACATAGTAAGTACCGCAAATACTTTACAATTATGTATTGAAAGATTGAAACCAATCGATGTAGTTACCTAATATCGATAAATTGGTTAGTGAATGCTAAACGATTTGAAAAAATTGTAGTTTGCTATAAATTAGCTCTTTTTTTTACATTTCCATAGTTACTCTTTTTAATATCCTTTTATCAAAATTGGCTAAATTGGTATCATATCATAAGTGCAGTTTAAATTTACCTATATCAAAATTGTACTCGTAACACCTTTGATACCATTTTACCATATACTCACACATTCAAATTTCACCCTGTACAGTCTCATGCTCATTCACTTAGAGAAAAAATCGATATACATATATATGTAGGTATATGTAAAACTTTAGCCATAAGTAAAATACAAGACGTTTCATGAGGGAATGACAATACGTCTGTAGCCTATCTATAGCCACTATGGCGGCTCTCTATGCCTAATGCAAAATACCGCAAATAAACCCCTGAGACTGCTTAAAGAACACCCAAGCATCGCGATAATATCACATATCACATCCGATCACTCAAATCCCGGGCCCGCAGATCCCCGGTCTGTCCACGGACGGCAGGAAGCGCGCGCTCCTGGCCGTGGTGGCGCGCGAGCAGCACTACGCCACCTGCCTGCAGTTCGGGCTGGTCAGATTCGTGTCGCCGTTGGCTGAACGAGCTGACCTGATCGCTCCGAATGATCATCAGCTACTCTTCCAGAACATTGAAGAGGTACTTTTGGATTTTCGTTATACTTTAAGAACGTATGTTTTGTTATAAATATATCTCTAGATGGAGACCGGGTTGAGTTTAATATATCCACAAAGTACAATAGTTAAGAACATATTCCATCTCACTGATTCTATACGTATTAGTAGAGATTCAATCAATTAGACCGCATTAATAAATGAAACCCTCAAGAAAAGTTGTAACCTAATCAAAGACTACCTACGCTTAATTTGACTTATAATTCGAATTAAACAAGACAATTAAAGACATTGTATAATACAATTAATACATATCTTCCATAGATCTTCAGGTTATCAGAAGAGGTCCTGGACCAAGTGGTGCAAGATGATGGAGAGATCCAAACCTCGACGGTGGTCGCCGTGTACTTACAGAAGACGCCTGTGTTCCTTAGCCTTTATAAAAAGTATTGCCTAGGATTAAAGAGGGCTGATTGTGTTTTGGTAAGATTTAAATGTAATAAAACATATAAGACGAACTTAATCGTATTAATTTTAAAATATGAGACTTTATTGGCTCAATAAACTCAATGTAATGAATGAAATGACTAAGCAATTAAAAATTATAATGTCATGTCATTCAAATCACCCGAAAACATACGCGCATTGTCTCGATTCAAAGCGGATAAAATAATTAAATCATAGTTTTAGTCTCATAAAAATTTAATCTATGGATTATCTAAAGTTCATAAAAACGCACCTAAGACCTATTCTTGACTAAATTTGTAATTTCCAGGTTAAAAAGTCAAAAGACCCAAGCGGAGCATTCTCTCGCTTTTGCACAAGCCCACCCATACCCCGCAGGAGGCCTGATATTACGTCCCTTGTCCATAAGCCCTTAGAACAGTTCAGGGAACTGCTGAGGCTTATGAGAGCAGCCGCGGCTTCCAATGGAGCTGGACCTTACGAACAGCTGGAGAAGAAGCAATTGCAAGTTATTGTAGAGCAGTTACAGGTATAGTTACTTCTAAATCTTCCTTCTGTGTCATTGATTCACTCTCCTATTTGTTTACAATGGATATTTTTTCTTTGTACGTTCTTCTCTCATTCATTGTCACTATAACTTGGTTTTCTTCTTCGAGCTTCATATCTTAGGACACAGAAGATAATGTTGATTTTAGTTTTTTAAATTAAAATTGATGTGATATCAATATCTCTCTCCCTCTCTCAACCTATTAAAACGTGTAATTCTAAAAGCCATATACATTCTATTTCGATAGAATTCAAGTATTATTTTCAATTAATTACATAATTTCTATTTTTCAGATTGGATACCAAGATGTAACCGCTGGTTCAGGGTTGATGGGACTCGCTGGTGATGGGAAACCACTTTTATCTGTAGCTGATTTGGAGAGTCGACTCGTGTTCACTAGGTGTAAGGTAAATAGATACTACAAACTTCTGTAATGAAACTTTTATATGAGGCATAATTATGTCAGATACTCTCACGTAGTGTTACAATTCACTCAAAAATATTTACCGTGACTTATCATATTTTTTCCAGCCATTTGTTCTAAGCACGGCCGGAAGGCAATGGATCTTCGGCGGAGAACTGTCCAGGGTAGAAGGTCGAGCTGTCCGCCCCTACTGGGCCTTGCTCTTCACGGATTTGCTGCTCTTCGCCACCGTCTCCAGAGACAGAGTGTTGTTCGTGACGGAGGAACCAGTCGCCTTGGGCACTGTTTCTGAAGCTCAGTTTAATATAAGGAAGAAAGGTTGGTGAAGATATATTTTATCAAAATTAAGAAGAAACTTTCTACAAACGTAATGATAATTTACTCAAATTAGCAGAAGAAATTGCCAAGACAAGTACTAGTTATGTTATCGTTTTATTAATGACTTCTTTTAAAATGATTCTAATTTTTCAGCAACGGAGTTTCGGCTAATATTAGGACGTGCGGGTGGCGAAAGTCCCCTCGTATCATGTGCTCCTCGTACTCCTGGAAGATCAAGACCGATCGTTCTTCGCGCGCCATCTATCGATTTGAAGGCAGTTTGGCAGAGCTTACTGCAAAGACAAATGTAAGTGTCACTAAATAAATAAATAAATAAATAAATTCGTGTTTAGCTTATTGACTTTTCTCTCTCTAATAACAGAAAACTGTAACTAATAAAACCTTCACATTTTTCAGATATCGGGCTCATACGATGTCTGGAACACCACTTGGCTCTCCGCTGGACTCTCCTGACCCACAACTTACGTTCTCTCTAGCGACTTTGGATTCCCAACAGCGCCAGGTATCAGGATCGAGTCTCCAAAGACACTCAAGCCTGGCCCTTTTACCGGCCAGTTCTTACCGATCCCACCTCAACATGCTCATTGAGGAACGTCCCGAAAAAGAGGTCCGGGTCAGCTTCGACGTCAGACCTATTTCTGATTCCCCCCAACCACAGCCCGTAAGAGGCCCTCTCAGTACTGTATGGAGAACTGCTCCCACTCCTGAAACGCCATCGGCAAATCTTTCTCCAGCTGATTCACAGACCTTTTCTTCACATTTCGTTTCATCCTCTAGCATTGAAAAGAATGAGGAACGAGCAACTTCTCCTAGCGCTCAACTTACGCCAGATGGTGGTGAAGAATATTCAGAGGCGTCTCCTTGTCGATGGGAATCGTTTGAAGCTGATTTAGCTCTAGCTGATTTAGATGTCGATCCTTCTTATAAGCATGCGGTTGAAGAGCGTATATTTTTGCCTGATGACCCACTACTGCCGCGTGTAGCGTTACCCGAGCGGCCGACACCACCAGCCTACCTAGAACTTTGATACACGGAGTCAGATCCGGAGATGGCTGAATCTAGCTATCACCGGATCCGGGATAAAAAACTGATTTAGGATGCTCCTAGACAAATATTAATCACAAAATACTTAATTGTATTGTAGTCCAGATATTTTACACACTGGTATTTACAAACAATATTTTGTGAAAACCTGGATTAATTGGCATAGCTTTGTCGCGAAATTTTTGGCCAACGAAGGCGAGGACAAAATTTATTGGATTGTTAAAAACATGCTTATAGTTGAGATTAAGGTTGTGGTAGTAAATTTTGAGAGACATATTTTGGAACATAACCAGTATTCAGAAAAAAACGGTATTTTAATTATTATGAAACAACCTAGGAGTAAGCGTGACGCCCGTGACAAAATAAATCTGGGTACTAAGGAAATGAATTTTACAGAACTGAAAATTAATTAAAATTAGTGTAATTCGCTTATTCATACGTGTATGCCAATGTTTTACAATTTACTGTAATAGGATTTTGTGTCAAAGTTGTAACTATAGGGTACCAATATGTAGTTGATATTTGTACGTTTCAAAAGTTAATAGTTTTTTAATTACGTCGTTGCTTCTCGAGTCTTCCGTCCTTTTCTTATGATTCTCTTTATTTTGGGGATCTACTCGGCATTCGACGTTTATATCTTGTCCTGCATTCTACGTTCAATCTGGTACTAATGACTTTGTAACTAATTTTTCAATTAACTTTATTGGTAACGTTCAAAGTAACATTCTATTTGAATATAAATTTATAAAGTGATCTAAGTGTACAGACTCTTAACTCTTTGTATCTGTACATAGCCTTACAAATGTTTGTACAGGTCATGTGGATATTTGGCGATCATTCGCGATATCTCTTTCATATAATCCATCGTAGATTTTCTCTTGTTCATTTTTTATTTCGATGCCGCTTGTTTAACGTTCGAGCACTTGTCGTAATTAGAGTAATATGTGTTACAGTGAAAAATGGTAGTCGATGTTACATGTATATGTAAATAAAAAATGTAGTTACCGCTTTTTATTTAACAGTATTATTGTATATTGAAATATATATTCACGTTACACTTACTCGTATATTACTAGTACTACTAGTATACCGCGTACTTTACCGATTATCGCTAGCATCGTAAAATGTTCACATAACCTAATTTTCCGGGATTTTGTATGTATGACCTACCTTTTGATAAAACTAATTCGTAGTTAGAGTCAATAATTTTCGATGTCTTTGGCTGTGTGTAAATTAATAATAGTTTAATAGATTATGATGAAAAATTGATAATTTTGAGAAAACATTTTATTCTGCTGGGTTCTTTGTAACATAATGAACTTACTATATAAATTTGGATGTTTTGTGTTTAGATCGGAGCAGTATATTCTAATGATCGGTGAATAAAGTGACTGTCAGTGGTAAAACATTTTTTATTTCTTTTCAAACTGTAGGTACTGATCCCATATTGCCAAGCTGATCTACAAAATCTAGATGTAAGTTATCAAAAACGACCTACCATTTTTCTTTGTAACACAATGTGTTGTTGTGATACATCATGGAATTGTAAAATTAACGTAACGTAGTTATAACATTTGTCTAATTTTAATGAACTTTAAAAGTTAAGTTTTTTAACAATAACATAAATATGGTAAGTACATTTTATAAATGTAATGTAGATAAATAATCTCGCCTCACGATTCTCAAAGACCGATTGTTATTAATAATTAAAGTCAACTATCCACGTGACTGTAAGATCACAATGTTACTACATAATAAAAGTAAAGAAAAGTCTCCATTACTATTGGAACAAAATTGTAATAAAAATCCTAATTTTAGACACGTCGAAGCTCGGCAGAAACACAGACTGGTGCTGGTGGAAGTGCAACTGAAGTGCGAAGTACAAGAAGTAGAGGATCCACCCTACACTTGCAGCGATGGATGACGCAGTTGCCAGAAGCTGAAGAGCTGGATCCCCCAGAGCCTGACATGGAGGTAGTTAATACTATCTGGGGCTAAAACGAATTAATAGTCTACAAAATAAAAGATAATATTGATATGTTGTAATTAATAAGAAAAAATAATAAAAATATCAATCAGGGTTTTATGCGCATCCATAAACATACGTATGTAGTTTATTTCATGATAATGGTTTTTTTTTTTAATATTATCAGATGTGGAGTGTTGAAGAACTACGAAAAAGATCAAGAGAATTGAATCTTTTGGAAGTAGCTGATATTGCTGCAAACCATGCTGATAATAAAGATACAACGCCTGTTGACAAAAAAGAAAATGATCGTAGTCCATCAAAAAGTAGTAATTCTGGAAGTCAGGTAAGTTTAATTACCAAAAATATTTTACATATAAACATACATACATTAGTATTATCTATGTTATGTCAATACAGCATTTTGTTTTATTTCAGATAACGGTCCGGACAAGTCCAGTGGTTGTAGATACGATACCTGTCTGCAGGCAGTGTCACAAGAAATGCTTATCTAAACCAAACAGCCCATTAATATCACAAAAAGAACCTCCAGTACTTCCTAAACCTAAACCCGAACCCTCACCTCAAAACTCAGTTTCTAATAAGAGTTCTACTAGTATATGTAGTGCGAACTGTGGTACTCGTAAACCAAAGTTCTTTTGTCATTTAGAAAGAAAAGGTGCTATCAAAATACGTCCGGAAGATGCCCCTAAGGCTGCCTTAAAAGTTATAGACTCCATTGAACAAAGTCAAAGAATGTTAAAGTCAACATCTTACGATCTAACTACAGATTCTCCAGTTTTAAATCAAAGCATCCAGTCAAGAAGTCAAACTAAAAGCCAACTGGAATTAAGGAAAGACAATTCGATCATGTCACCTAGTCCAACGTCTAGCAGTAGGAACAGTCCTCTTTCTACAAGCCATACAACTTGTAGCTCTATGGTTTTCAATTCAAGCTCTAATGATTTACGTATGTCAAGTTCGAACATTGCCAATCAAGTGCAGTGCGTCATAGCGCAAGAGAAATATATAAACGAGGTAAAGTGTGTCGAAAGCATAATATTACCGAAATCAAGATCTTCATCAAATTTCTCATCACCAGCGTCGGCGCGAAAAGAACAACTGACCAGAAAAAAGGCTGAAAACGTTCTTAATAAAGTTTTAGGTATAAACATAGTAACTAAAAGAGAAAATGTTGGTACATGTTTAAAAACTTCCTCAGTGTTCTTAGACGACGATTCAATACACGAGGACGATACTGACTTTAAGATAGAAAGAGGTCTGAGAAGGTCTCCTAGGATGGGAATATCGGCAGTAAGCAAAATGAATGGTGATATTAATAAGAAAACTGAAGACTTAAGTACAAATGCTACCACTGCTGATGCATTGTCGGATGACGAATTGGAATTGGGTCCTCTTATGTTAATGGGTCTTTCTGCTATTAATCCAGCGGCTCATTTAATGAGAGTAGAGCCCTTCAAAAGAACTTCCGCATCAAATTTGACAACCACAATTTCCAGACCAGGTAGTCTGGTGTCCATAAAGTCCGAATCTCCGGTCCCAAACATTGCTGTTGTACCTCCAACGCCTGATTACAATACTACAAATAAGACTGTAAGAAGATT
This sequence comes from Urbanus proteus proteus, assembly GCA_018251915.1. Taxonomy (NCBI): domain Eukaryota; kingdom Metazoa; phylum Arthropoda; class Insecta; order Lepidoptera; family Hesperiidae; genus Urbanus; species Urbanus proteus. The sequence goes on along the minus strand of DWPV01000988.1, from coordinate 5,079 downwards.
TTTTAAATCTCCCATTAATTAAAACGATTATAAGGTCTGTAAATTAATGTTTATCCATTTATGATCACAGGACGATCTTTTAGATGACTCACCTGACTCCCCGGATGTTCCAGATGACCTACCATATGTATCATTGAAAAGGTACAAATTTAATAACTTATATTTGTTAGAAATTTCTTACTCAATTTGATCAGATTGTAGGTAAATAAATTAAGTGCGGAAAAATTAAATTCTAGATATGGCACAATGTCGAGCCTTGAAAGGCTACCATCTGATGAGACTGATGATGGTAACGTAAGACTGACCGCGCAAGAACCAGAAACGACCCCGAAACCCTATAATCCAGGTTAGTGTATAGAACTTGATATTGAAGAACAAAGCTATTCAAAATTTAGTTTTTTTGTTATTGAAAGCGATATGCTTATTTTTATTTCTTAGTAGCTGGAGCTGCTGGTGGCATAATGGGATGGACGGCACGAGCTGGTTCATTTGTAGTGGAAAAAATGAACATATTCAGCTATACTGAGAGCGTGCCAAACACGTCGATAGCACATAAGCAACCCTCGTTTTTGGAACGGTAAGTAACTAACAACATAAATAATGATTAATAATATTGAGATATTATCAGGAAAAAGTTTTGGTGTTCAAATTTTCATTATTCTTCCATTACCTCTTAAAACTTTTTAAACAGTTATTTTTCTGATTATTTTCTTGTCATGTTATATCTTCTATATTATATTTCAATGACGTTATGATTTAAATATTATTTACTTTCAAATTCTGTACCTGTTTAATTTTACCATTCCATATTATTATGTATTCTTTCTAATACTTTATCTTTCCTTTGACACAAAAGGTGGAATACAACAAAGGGAGAAAAATCACGATGAGTATGTGTGGAATTTGGTCTTGTTTGAGATTTTTCTTAGCATTAACTGAAAATTTTATAGTCATATAGAAGGTTCCAGTAGCTGGTGTACCGTCGTCGTTGGCTAGATTTTTTAAATTTTGACTAGCAATTACTCTAATATCTGTGTGTTATTTAATCATTTTAAAAATATTAGATTTTTAGAACATACGTCTTACAAAGTAATGTAGTAAATAGAATATGATAACAAATTAGATGCTATTCGTATTTGACGATTGTTTATGTTATTTACGACTCTATTATCATGAAAGGTCCGATCTACATATATGTATTTGTAATTTTATTAGATTCATAAAGAGGTTCAACATTTTTAAAATTTTATAGATATTCAGCCAGATTTTGTAAAATAAATTGTTTATTATCTGTATACTTATTATTACATTCAGTGTTTTTAAATTGTTTAGTGTTTCGTAGATTTTAGAATATTTATCAATTATTCAGATTTTTACGTAAATCATATACCTAATTTCAAATGTTACAAAACTTAGGTGTCTCGGTGTTAGCGACTGGAAAACAAACTTGGGTACTGAAGAAGGGACAGCTGAGACGGGGGAGGGTAGTGGAGCCAGTGGCGAAGAGGCATGGGGCACTCCGTCTTCTGGCGACCTCTCCGACAATCTACCAGATTCCGAGCATGGAACACTCTCGGTGAGAATACAGTAATAGTTTTTAAATAGCTATTTCATCAGAAAGCATTTGAACTGTTTTACGCTAACTTAACGATGAATGTTCAAAATCATTTATATGAAAATATGTAACATCTCTAGAAATATAACTAATCTATCTATTTCTGTTGCAACCACCCTGAAAAATGTCATTTTTAATATCTGTATTAGAAACACATTCTGCGTGTAGGTAATAAAAATATCCCAAATTTGTTTGAACAGTGACTTTACCTTTACAGTCGCCCACAAAGTCCTCTTCATCATACGCTGGGGACGATGACACAGAGTTGATGATGGACGAGCTCCTCATGGCTCCCACCATTACTGGACCTACTACGTTACGACCTTTGTTACCGAGGTAAATGTTTCATACAACAAAGTTATCTCCTACCACGCTTTTTTACTGTTTCTAAATTTTCACTTATGCTTTGCTGACATGCACGAGTTCAATTTTGATGATGCTTTAACCCTCTCAACAGTTTAAATTTCCAGCTTGTCAATTTTAACTCACTTTGATTGATGTGTAGCTTTAGACGTCTAGATGCTTTCTTAAACGTTACTCTTACTGTAAAATATTCTAGCTTTCTAGAGGTTACAATTTCAACAAATTTACTAATAATACCGTGTCACGTAGGGATGTTTTTAGGAGAAGACTAGAGCCCCTTCTCGAGGAAGACTGTTCTGACAGTGGAAGTGAGGACAACAAGGCTACGCCTACCAACTCTGATGACCAGGTGAATATTCTCGATTTGATACTACTGATTGATAATATAATTTGCGAAAAAGATCGAAGAAATACATGCCTTAGCCAAGAAAAGGTACTTTAGACGTATAAATCAAAGTGATTCGATTGTTGTATTAACTGTGAAAATTCGCATGTCGAAATTATAAAAATGTGAAAATGAAGAATGTTCGAACCAAGCATGTCTTGCATGTACCCTGATATCAATTGTGTTACTGTGTAATAACCTTTTTGTGATTTAGGTTCTTTTCCGGGATCATCTATTACATACTCAACTTTGTTCACTGATTAGATAGACACATAATCGATAACAACAGTGTTTTTATCAAAAGTTTAAATTCAGACACATTACCAAAATTTGAGTTACGGGTTATTGGCCATAGCATAGTCAGTAGCTAGGTTATCTCACATTGTGACTGGTCCGCTGGTGCGGCGCTTGGCGCAGGGCAGCGCGCTTGGCCTCGATGCTGACGACTGCTGCGACGCGCCGCCCCGGCCGCCCTCTGCTTCCGAGTCAGGTGAGCTCGCCCGCCACCGTCACGTAGTGCGCTTACGTGGATGACGCTTGGCTGGGCACACGCGCCACTTTTTGCATCTAATATTGAAACTAATATTTCTTACTAAATGTATAAAAGAAAGAACGTTGTAATATGATCACCTTGATTGTTACTGCTACTACTTAAATAGTCGGTAAAACTTTTCAGAACAATAAATATAATTGTGATGCAAAAAGTAGTTAGTCTGCTTGAGCCATTAGATCTCATACTATCTTAGATGTCGCTACATGTCACTTGTATATTTTCTCTACTTTGTAAATATACGTGTAGTAAATATAGGGTGTTAAAAGTTGTCCAGAGAATATTTGAAAAAGAAGGATTGTAAAATAAATGAGACAGTCACAAAATACAATACAGACACAGTTCATCTGCAACATAATATTACTAACAAAGAATACATTTCAACAGCAAAAAGGACTTCTTGACTAATAATGAAAGGTGAGAAGATAAAATCCTAACACATGACACATAGCATATTAATGAACAACATATTTATAAGAACTAATGTAGAATTCAGACACATCGCATGATTTTCTTATAGTTAAACGTTTGCTTTTGATAAAACTGTACATTATATTATGTACGTCTAGATTAAATGTATGGCGCGGAATACGCGGTTATGTTTTCCTCTGAGTTGGTTTGCCGAAGATTATATCTCTAAAGTTATAGGTGTGCCAAATCGTTAAAAAACGTTATCATTATTTGCACTACGTTTAATCTAGACATAAAGTATATTTTTACTCACGTTATTATTATTGAACTTTCCTCATCGTCTACTTTCGTTGTTAGCATGATTGTCGTAGATTTGCATTTTCTTTTGGCTCTTCATTTTAATTAGTTTTATTTGACATATAGATAGATATATACAACATTATATCTACAAGTTATCTACATACATATATGTATATGTAACAAGTAATTTAATCACGTCATTTTCTCATATTTTTTCCATTATTTCTAGTTATTCAAAGAAATTCTTAAGAGCGACTACATAAAGCAACAATGTACAAAATTATTAAAAAATCCATATGTAATATACAATAAAAAAATACTACCTATTCAGTTTTCTATTTTTGTAAAAATACACAGGTAAGGTATTTTAAAAACATTCATGTTGCCTGAAAGTATGAGTAGCTTGTATAATTAAGCCTAATATATATTATCCCATAAATATTAAATGAACTAAGTTGTAGCAACAACACTGAACATAATCTAATTACAATATTTATTTAACCTTGCACCTTGATACAAGATAAGCTCTGATTAATGAAAGCAATGATTTTAATTTAAAATATTAAGAATCGAATGACAATCGGTTCGAATACACCCTGTAGATCTTAAGCTCCAAAGAGACGCGTGCTCAATTCTTAATCCCTTCAGTAGTTTCTTGTATATCAGTAAATTATTCAGCGATTATAACCATGTTTGTGCGTTCGTTCGTTTATTTATGATCGGGTATCGCACAGAAGCAGAGGGCGAGGGTGCGGGCGGCGCGCCGGCTGCTGGAGGGGTGCCCGCTGGTGGCGCCGCGTGCGAGCTGAGCCCAGACCGGACGCCCACCAACGAGGCGCCTTCGATGCTCTTACAATCTGGTAACACTTTTATGATCTGGATAATAATAACTTAGAATCGGTTCCTGCTAAAAATTGATGAAGTACTTGAAAATGAGGCTTTGAATATTTGCTAAAGCTACTACAACTTGTTGAAATAGAAAATCAAAATCTAACACCTAAAAATATTAGTAGAGTTGTTAGGTATGACTATACGGAATTATTACACCAGGAATAAAGTAAGAAAACTTAACACACTTATAAAGCCTTTTTCTATCAACTCTTTTTCCACGCTTACATTGACAATTACACATTCTGCTTATTAACTTGTAGCACTCGACAGAGTAGAGAAAGCTTTAACATTGTTAACCACGATTTCATAATAAACGTCGGTAGTAGTCCACATCACAATAACGCACTTTTTATTTACCAAGTGGAGAATTAAAGTTGTTGACGTCTTAGGTTATCAGTCAAGAAAAATGATAAGGACTTACTTACTTTCTTGACATTGACCATGATTTTATCTAAGGTGACAATCTACTCAACCACTATAAGTCAGGGTAGTGGATTGAGGCTAATCCTATGTCATTCTGAGTTCCCTAGCCACTAGAGAGACCATAAAATTGGAAGATAACAT
>DWPV01000987.1:0-23187 GCA_018251915.1 Urbanus proteus proteus | reverse complement strand
TAAACTATATCAATACGAGCGCCGACTTCAGAACAATGTACTAAAATAAAATTTGTTCGAATGAACTAAAATTATTTTTTACTTTTTAGTGACATAGAAGTCGGTTTATTTTTTTTGTTAAAAATATTTTTTTGGTTAAAAGTGCGAGTATTTACATGATTTTCTTTTTTGAAGTTCATTTCAATCATAATTCATATTTTATAATTCATAATTATTTATTTGCCAAATAAAGAACATACATTGATGTTATACGGGAGTACAAGGTACTCTTACTTTGCCTTTTAAGGCATGCAATCGTGCAAATCGAATTAAACTTAAAATAAAGATTCTATAACTTTTTATCTAAAATTATTAAAAATAATTAGAACAATTTTTGTATCCATCGTCCCAATGAAAAATAAAATAAAGCATTATCAATGACGTTCAAGTTATTAATTGTTCACAACCTACCATCTCTCATAACCCAGCTGCCGACATTCGACGCGAAGTTCCCCGCGCGGGTATACGGCATCCCGGCGCCGGAGATCACGTGGTACAAGGACGGCGCGCGCCTGCAGCCGTCCGACAAGTACGGCATGAAGCGCGACGGCGACGCCTGCTGCCTGTACGTGCGCGGCCTGGCGCCGCCCGACGCGGGCCGCTACCGCTGTCTGGCGAGGAACAGGGAGGGCGAGGCGGAGTGCGAGGCTACGTTGGAGGTCGTTGATAAGATGTGAGTTTGGGCTCTCATTCTAGGAACATTTTGAATTTAATCGGGCTTATCGAAGGTTTAAGTAAACTCGATTGTATCTTTACTGTTACTATCTCATAATACCCGACCCGAGTGACGAAATGGTTACCATACCGGTGTAACGTGCAATGAGTCCCGGGTTCGATTCCCGGCGAAAGAGACATCTAAATGATAAATTTAGATTTCTGTTCTGAGTCTGGGTGTTTGTGTATGCGTATATTTACTGCTTTCTACTGCTACTAAACGTTTTTTTAAATTTTGCATAAATATCTCAATACACGAATGTAACGCTACGAGACAAGAATAAGAACTTAGTAGTATAATGCTCCAAAGTTATTTTCTCCTCATTTCACGTATATCATATGATTAATGGAAGTGATCCACTAAAACCTTATCATTTCACGAACGTAACGCGACGTATGCTGCGCACACTCATACAACGACGCTAGTATAATTAACTTCAATCACATTATTTTTTGCTAGATTGCCTAATTTATGCTAGGTTCTTATTGGGTTGTTCAAGTTATTATTTGAACGTCGACACAAAAAATATTTAATCAATTGAATGTACGTTTTAGCGTACGCCTTTAGAACTGTGTAAATTCCTGTCGTGTTCCATTCGCAGAAGCCGCCAGCAGAAGGTGGAGCCGCCGTCGTTCCTGAAGAAGATCGGCGACATCGAGGTGATCCGCGGCATGAGCGCCAAGTTCACCGCCTGCGCCACCGGCTCGCCGGAGCCCGATGTCGAATGGTACGTGCATTGCATATGCAGTATTTTTTTAAGTTTTCGATTTATTTTTTATTTAGTACTAGATGATCCCCGCGGCTTTACCTGCATTAAAAAGTAAATCAATAAAGATATCGCGGGATTGACACGGCAATAAAACAAAACAAATCCCACGGGAACAGAACATTTTCCCGGGATAAAAAGTAGCCTATATGTTATTCCAGACTAATGTATACGTCTGCATCAAATTTCATCCAGATCTACGTTCTTAAGTAATAGAGTAACAAACATCCATCCATCCATCCGCACAAACTTTCAGCTTTATAGTATTAGTAAGATTTAGTATTTATAAGGTTATTTGAAGCTATTACAATATTAAAAGATTTTTTCCTAAATAAATTCTATAATGCATTATGAGTGAATGAAATAAATTGAGCTACTTCTTTGGTTAGCTTCCATCAATTGAACCGAAATTTAAACTAGTTTTAAACAATAATTGTATCTTTTTTTTGTTTGGATTGATTTAGATTGTTAGTTAAACATAGTATATTAATGTTTTACGTTTTACCTAAGCCAAAACATAAATATGTGGGTAGTCCTTAAAACTAAAATGACAAAGATGTTCCCCCCCCCCCCAGGTTCCGCAACGACGAGAAGCTGTTCCCGTGCGAGCGCATCCGCATGGACAAGGAGAGCACGGGGCTGCTGCGGCTGACCATCAGCGGCGTGGACCCCGGCGACGTGGCCGCCTACCGCTGCCGCATCTACAACCCGCACGGGGAGGACTCCTGCACCGCTCACCTCACCTACGACAGTAAGGACACCCTTCCTTCAGAGACTCCCCTGTTTAAGACAGTTCTCAAATCGATAGATTTAAGAACTCACAAAATCACATTGTTTTACTAAATGCATAGTTATAGATATTTAATATCTATACAAATAAGTAAAATTGAAGTGTCTGTTTGTGATTTCAAAATAACATTTTTTTACTAAATGCATATGAAAGTATACACGATACATATAACGAAAATGCAGTTTAAAAAATATTGTCTGTCTGTCTGTCTGTGTGTCTCTTTGTTTGAGTTAATACTCTAAACGGCTAAACCAATTTTGACGGGACGTCCACTAGAAGATAGCTGAAGGTCTAAGGCGTAACATAACCTACTTTAATTTTTGAAAAATCTCAGGAGAGCGGGATGACATTTCTGTTTAAATATGTATTCTTTGTTACTTTTTAAACGCGAATGAAACCACGGGGATAAGTTAGTTAAAAATAAAACGTTCTTCCTTCCAGCCCTGGAGCCGCACACGACCAAGCGCCCCATAGGCGAGCAGTACTCGGACTTCGACAAGATGAAGAAGACCGGCGTGCCCATGCCGCTGTCGGACAAGCCCATCATCTCGCGCATGGCGGACCGCCACCTCACGCTGTCCTGGCGACCCTCCATCCCGCACGGGCCGCGCTTCCCGGTCACATACCAGGTGGGTGACCCCCATGCCGCTGTCGGACCAGCCCATCATCTCTCGTATGGCGGAACTTTAAGAACAGTCATAAAAATTTTACTAATTCCTTGCATTTGGACTTCGACGTCAACTATGGAAAATTTCATAAATATTTTCTTCATCTCTCTTACATTTCATCATATCTCTTTGTAAGTGAAATATTCAAAATAACGTAAAGTTTAATTTAACAGCAGTAAAACAATAATTTCGCACAATTTCTCCTGTTCCACCTTCTTATTTCTTGGGCTTAATTCGCGTATCCCTTCTTAAGATGTCTACAATTTAAAAACAATGTCATTTTAAGCTCTACAACGTTAAGATTCGAACTCTAGAAAAATTATTTAATTCCCCACAGGTGGAGATGTGCGAGGTGCCGGACGGCGACTGGTTCACGGCGCGCACGGGGCTGCGCTCGTGCGCGTGCGACATCCGCAACCTCGAGCCCTTCCGCGACTACCGCTTCCGCGTGCGCGTCGAGAACAAGTACGGCGTCAGCGACCCCTCGCCCTACGCCATCACGCACCGCGCCAAGCTCGAGCCGGACCCGCCCAAATTCGTGCCCTTCCTCGAGCCCGGCATCGACTTCCGTCCAGAGACCTCCCCCTACTTCCCGAAGGACTTCGATATCGAGCGGCCTCCTCATGACGGCTACGCTCAAGCACCGAAGTTCCTCCGGCAGGAACACGACTCGCAGTACGGCGTGAAGGGCCACAACGCGAACCTCTTCTGGTTCGTGTACGGCTACCCGAAGCCCAAGATGACGTACTTCTTCAACGACGAGCCCATCGAGATCGGCGGCCGCTACGACTGGAGCTACACGAGGAACGGACAAGCTACGCTCTTTATCAATAAGTAAGTTTATTAAATATAAATACATTTAGTTGATTGCATTTTTATATTCAGATATTATTAGAGATCTTAACTGTTTTCTTAAACATAGGAAAGATTTTTTTTAAATAACGTTGTTTTCTCGGCTACAGAAACCGATTTTTTATCACATCTCTTTTCAGTATTTTTCGTTCATTTTTGTAGCTCTGCATTTCATAAAAAAATCATCGTTTATACTATTAATTATTTACAATATGAGGTATACGAGGGACAACTCGCACCGGTGACCACGATGTAAAACGATTCAATAATGGCGCTGTAGTCACACAACCGCAGCGCTGAAACCACGCGATACATTCAGACTAATTTAACGGTTAGGATAATTAATGTCTTTTAAATACAAATTTTAAATTTCCAGAATGCTGGAGCGCGACGCAGGCTGGTACGAGGCGGTGGCCACCAACGAGCACGGGCAGGCCCGGCAGCGGGTCCGCCTGGAGCTAGCGGAGTACCCGACCTTCATCAGGCGGCCCGAGGAGGCGGTGGTGCTGCAGAGGCACACCGCCCGGCTGGAGGCGCGCGTCACGGGCGTGCCCTACCCCGACATCAAGTGGTACAAGGACTGGCAGCCCCTCGCGCCCAGCTCTCGGATCAAGGTGAGTAGCGCGCTGTAGGTGGCCATCCTCAACTATCTTTCAGAGGAGACGGTGGCTCTGGACGCCGCTTAACTCCTGTATCAATGTAGCTCAACGTGGAGCAACTGTTAAAAAATAGAACCAGTATGGTTTGACCTGGGAGGTATCACCGCCATACGTATTATTCGAAAAAACATTTATACGTTTCAGCGAAAGGATGTGGATGTTGCAAGACTAACGTAAGCTCTTAGTCCTCAAGAGAAGAAACGCATCAGTTTCAAATAAAATATTCTATATAAACCATTCATTTAAACCACCTGATAGAATGTTGTCACTTCTGCCCGTATGAGTGTATACCACTCCTCAATAAGACATGACACTACAACCGTCGTTCCCGCCCCACTACAGATGCAGTTCATCGAGCCGGACACGGTGGTGCTGGTGATCCAGGACGCGATCCTGAAGGACGAGGGGCTGTACTCGGTGTCGGCGCGCAACGTGGCCGGCGCCGTGTCCTCCTCCGCCATGCTGCACGTGGAGGAGAGCGAGCACGAGTACTCCACCAGGTAACATGCCCAGCGCTTTATGTTCTTCAGCTTGGCAGGTACTTGGAGTTCCACTGCGGGAGGTCTGGAGCGCTTCTCTACTATGCTGCGGATTTGTCAAGAGAGACACGGATTAGTGGCTAATCTGTGTCGAATGCTTAAGTCTTTCTTTCAAAATCAAGCCTATCAAGCCTATCAAGCCGGCAAGGAAATAGATTTTTTGATAATCTAATGATGTAGATATCACAATGCTCGTCATGTCTTTTCAACATATTTTCGAAATGTTGCAATATTCGAAGAATTCTTTTAATTTGGATTTCCCTATCCATGCACATTATTACTCTGTATACTGTGTACTGAAGTTCGTAAATTAATGTTTTTAGTAACTAATTGGAAAGTACTTTTAAATTTGTCGTTTTCATTTATTTTTGAGACAAAATTTCTAGTTCAGATATTTATATTTCAGCCCCATAAGTAATAAATAAATAAATAAATAACGCTCCACACTCTCACACACACACAAGTAATATATTATAGTGTTATTTCATGGGTACAAAAATCATATTTGGCTCCTGTTTTTTTGCCTTTACGACAAATAAATAAGTGTAATTAACAAATTGATGTTCATTTGAGTATAAAAATAAAATAAAATTGTAAATTTTCGTAGGATCTTCGAGCACCCGCCGCGCATCAAGCCGAGCACGAAACCGTTCGGGGACTTCTACGACCTCGGCGACGAGCTCGGCCGCGGCGTGCAGGGCGTCGTCTACCACGCCGCCGAGAGACTCACTGGTGAGGGCGAATAGCGCTGTAGGCCAGGGGGCTACAGGGTGGCGGGTTATTTGCTGTGAAAGTTAACTTAAAATTCAGAAGATGTTTTTGTGTATTTTTAATGACTACAAATTATCATCATTCTGAACAATCATTCTAAAGAGTCTTAGTAATACTTATAATATAATAAAAAAGGTAATTAATAAAACATATACATAATATCACATTGTTATGAATGATACCAAATAAAATTTTGTTGATTTTTTATTTTTATTTAGTTTCAATCAGTTTACCAGTAAATAAAAGAATTAATGAATAAATGTGATTGGCCAAATGTATACAATAATACTATTGTAAAGTCTTGTCTTTCTATATTACTATCCCTAATGTTTTCGAAGTTGTTGCGACCGCAAGGAACGAACTTAATATCATTCATTCTTAAGCAACCATCATCACTCATTCTTTTTGCTCATACCAATCCTACTCAACCAGGTCGCAACTACGCCGCGAAGATAATGCACGGCCACTCAGCGCTGAAGCCGTTCATGAAGAACGAGCTGGACGTGATGAACCAGCTGAACGACCGGCACCTGGTGCGGCTGGTGGCGGCGCACGAGCACGAGCACACGCTGGCGCTGCTCGCCGAGCTGGCGGGCGGCGGCGCGCTCGTGCGGGACCGCCTGCTGCGGGCGCCCGCGTATACTGAGAGGGAAGTTGCTGGGTATATACGCCAGCTGTTGAGAGGACTCAAGTATATGCATGACAACAGCTACGCGCATCTTGGTCTCACGGTGAGTAACCTAATCAAATCAAAAATATTTTATTCAAAGTAGATTCTTTACAAGAATTCTTTTTGAACGTCAATATTTTTTTCTTTACCGCCACTTCGGAAGATGTATAGTTATAAAAACATAATAACATAGGTGATCAACATAATAGTATCCATTGGGCATTAGCATCTAGTGTTTTATGCACGCACTCGCTGATGAACCCTGCGGCTAGGGGCGTGCTCGTACCCAACCATCTGTTACGGTTACGTACGTAACGTAATGTTAAACATAACGTGCAACCGCTACAAATATTTTGCTGTAACGATGAGTTTGGCTGTTACATTTATTCATCCATGAATATAAACTGGTACTGTTGACTAAGCAGGTTATTACTTCATCCTTAAAACTACAATTTTTTTATATTGTAAGTCATTATTTTCAAAGGCTTTTTTTATCTATAGATATAAAGTATTATTGATTTTGATTGATTAATTGATTGACATCTAATTTTAAGAAAAACCAGTGCTATCACATATCTTTGTAAAATGATATAAAATCTTGTCATCAGATCGGTGAGCTGCTCCTATCGCACGCGGGCAGTGACGAGCTGAAGATCTGCGACTTCGGTCTGTCACGACGCATCATGCTCAACAAGCACGCGGCGCTCGACTACGGCATGCCCGAGTTCGTTGCGCCTGAAGTTGCCAACGGCGAGGGCGTGGCCTTCCCTGCCGACTGCTGGAGCGTCGGCATCATCACATACATCCTTCTCAGCGGTCGTTCACCCTTCCGCGGGGCTAACGACATGGAGACCTTGATCCGAGTGCGCGAGGGCAAGTGGGAGTGGCACGACGAGGAGTGGTGGTCGCGGCTGTCCCGCGAGTCGCGCGACTTCATCTCGCGGCTGCTGGTGGTGGACTGGCGCGACCGCATGGACGTCAACGCGGCGCTGGCGCACCCCTGGCTCACGCTGGCCGACAAGATATACAAGGACGAGTACATGATCACCACTGACCGACTGAGGAACTACTACAATTTGTACCGGTGAGTTCAATTGTGAACTTATTCATCATAAAATTACGTGATTTGTTGGATAAAACAAATTCATTGTTATCCTTTGATCGTGAACCTAACTTGTCATATTTGATGTAATTTATAATATTTATCATTATAATGTAGAAATTCAGACGATGTTTTTGTAGCACTTTAGTATGTACACGTATAATAGGCCACAAGTGATGATATCGTTACATGATATCAATTACCAAATATATTATAGAAATAATCAGATATTATTATAAACAATATTGGATAGTGATAATATTAATCAATGTTGACTTCAAACTTAAATTCTAAAAATACACCAAGCATTTCTAACTGTTAAAATTTAAATCGCTTCAGCAACTCATTTCGTATAGTAATGTAAAAAAATACCCGAAGTTTTTATACATAGGTATAATTTTCTCAAACTCATGAGATTTGCCGGCCTAAATAAGAAGAGATTCTAAATGACTTAAAGGCCGCTGGAAGTATAGTCTAACCTAAAATAGTTAAAGATATATGACGGGTAAAACACAACATTTAAACATGTATTGGACTTGACTACTTGACAGCACGGATGGTGCAATGGTTAACACGCCGGAGCGCTAATCCGTGGGTCCTGGGTTCGATTCCCAGCGAGGTGGTAATTTGAATGATGAGTTTAAATTTCCGTTCTTGGTCTGGGCATGTCTCTCTTTACTATGGTCTGGGTTTGTGTCCTTGTCTTGTGTGTTGTCCATGGCACCCACGACACAGGGAATCCTAGTGTGGGGCTATGAGTATGAAGCGTTATTTATTATTATTCCATAAAATGTAAGAGGCAAAATCATCAGTATAAGTCGACCACAGCTGATAGACGGATACGTCAATATGCAAATGGAGCGTTGGAGTAAAATTTATAGTAGCGTAAAGAAACACAATGCGAAGCTCTGCGGTCGGCCATGCGGGTGCTATTCCGCTTTACTTACCAATTATTGTTTATTGTTGTTTTACTCGTATTTAGTTAACATTGTCTCTAGTTTCGTTGAAACAACAAATCAATTGAATATTAAAGGATATTGAGATAGATGAATCGGTATATAAATTGAAAGGTAATGTTAGGTACTTTACTATACCTTCAGACTATCTGCAGTCTTGATGAGCGTAAATAATTGCAAATTAAATAATCGTAACTGAGGATAACTCCAAGAGTTTTGCAGTTATCTTCAGTTGGCAGGCTCAGATAAATAAAATAAGTAGATCACTCACCGCCTTGTATTTGAGTGAAGCCAAAAAACTACGCTACTTTCATGTATTTATACTCACACACTTACACAAAAGTAGCGTGGTTTCTTGTCAGTTCCTTTAGTTTATTTACGCTCACATAATCGCTTTTATAACCCGACCATTTTAAAAATGGCTACATTTTTTTAATAGGAATGATAGATCTACCTACTTTAGTTATCTGAATTGGCAGGGTAGACGCAGTTGACATAAATTCAGTGAAACTGTCAATCGCTCAGTCCGCCTCCTGTCTGTACCTATGCAGCTGTATAATTACTGGTAGATAACAATAAATAATAGACGCAATAACTAATATTTTCTAGTCAGCTTACAGTCCAAATGCAAGCCGTCTGTATAGACCCGTAGTGACGGCAATGACCATTCACTCGAAGTAATTTATGTGGGTTTTCAATTAACTATACAGACAGATTTTCTTGCTACATTGAGCGTACGTAGCTACTAGCTGTCACACCTAAAAGATACAAGGTATAAACTATAGTAATTTCGCTATATTAACTAAGCAAAATTAGAAAAATATAAGATGAATCAATTTTCAGAACAATGAGTGGTAATTTTATACTTTGAATATTTTAAGACAATACTAGATTTTTTTATCTGAGAGGAAGTAGCAAGTGATCTATAGGTAAAGTAATAACAAATGATAATATAAGTAATTGATTTTAATACGCACATAATATTGATAAATCAGGAGTGCGCGCCTTAAATTTATCTCTCCGATAATCCGCTCTCCGATTCAGACCATATATAGTAGCAGTGGCCACTTACCATCAGGACTACATGCTCGTTTGCTACTTCCATCATATAAAAAAAACATTGTAATAATAAAAGCACACAAATACATAGTTACTTCTAGACTAGAACTGTACAACTGGACAACTGGAAGTTGATCCAGGTTTCCTCTTCATATTCCATTAGACCAATTTTACCTCTATTGCATTAAATAATAAAAATAAAATTAATAGTGAGAATAAGAAAAGTGAACGTAAATTCGTAATTGTTATGATGAAATTGAGCGAACTTTGTAGTAATTGAGCACGTTTAATAAATCTTTCTCGGTAATCATCCAGCCGTCGAGACATCGGTAAAGCTCGAACATTTTATGAATAAAAGAACAAAAGTTGAAGGGAATTAGGCCTGTAATTATGGCGTCCATACACCGCCGAGCTGCCAAATGGTCTGCCAGCAATCAATTAAAACAATATTTGAAATAGTGCTTTAAAAAAATTAAAAGGAAGTGTTCAGCCTATAAACATTTCGTTTTGTGTCCGAGGGGAGTGTGTTCTCTACTCACACTTATAGCGCTGTCTCGCTCAATCTGCGCCGATACGTCTACGCGATCCTCATCTCAAAAGAAGGATAAGTAGTCTGAGAGGCAGTGGCAGATTACATCACTCACTTTATATGAAATAGATATTTTGTTACCTTTAAGACGTTTTTTTAATAAGATTAAGAAGTATTTGTATAAAATAACTTTTTTTCAATAAAAGCTATAAATTAATTAAATTTCTGTAGTAAATTAATAATAAAAACCTTAAAGAAGTACAGATACAAAGAAATGCTTTTTTTAAATGAAAATATCTACAGTAGCCTTGAGATTCAAATTTTATAGTATTATGTGTAGATGTCTTTATTACCTTTATAATTATTAAAAAAAAATGGTTTTGATTTTGTATAGAAAGCGTAGTACAACAGATATATAATTTCTTCACTCCGCTCTCGGACTATGAAGGAGGATACGTGCTCGAATGAATTACGAGCGGCGAGTTACCGCCAAAGCCTTGTTTGAGAGAACCAAAAGTAATTAACTATGGCTCAGTTAAGCGTATGACTGAATATCTCTTGCGCTTGCGTCGTAAATAACTTAAAAATACTTATTTTGTATTCTTATCCGTCTTGAGCTCACAGCGCTACGACGTAGCAAATCATATGTAGGTATGTAAAAATTTATTTGTAGGTGTAAATAAAGTAAATATTCGAGGCAAAATAATAAACTGTACGTAACGTTTAAAGGCTTTTGTTTTAAGCAAATTAGTAATTAAGATATGTTTTTTCTATATTATAAAGTTGGTTTCAAATTCTAGTAGGTACCAATATACTAAATAAGATAAATAATACACCCTTATTATCCTAGTAAATATCTACCTATACAGAATTGCTAACATAATTTAGTGTCGGTACCTATTTTAATATATTTGTTTAATTTTGAAAATAAATTTTCAAACCAAAGTTGGGTTTCAATAAAAAAATATATCAGA
Organism: Urbanus proteus proteus; assembly: GCA_018251915.1. Lineage (NCBI taxonomy): Eukaryota > Metazoa > Arthropoda > Insecta > Lepidoptera > Hesperiidae > Urbanus > Urbanus proteus. Next base: position 12,098 of record DWPV01000987.1, on the reverse strand, counting down.
AAAAAATACTAGCGCGACAAAACCTTTTTCTTCTCTCATCTCTTTCTATTTTTATAAGTAAAAACCGGTGAACAGGTATTAAAATTTAATCTCAATATTAAATAGTGATGTTCTCGTTCCTTGTACCACACGTAAACGGAATCACTCGAGCCACTAATCGAGTTTGTCGGCCGATGTTATCTCAAAACACACGTTAATAGTACTAACGCCTCCGCGCCGCCGGCCACTCCACCCCACCTCACCCCTATAGTCCTTCACAATGAGCTGTTTAATTCATTTTGACTGGAACTGCTTTTTAAGTGACCGAAGTTACGACTCTACGGTCTTCTCTCGTCTGATCTCACTAAATTCAAAACTTTTTGTTCATTATATAAATAGCAAAAGAGCATGCTGTCCTCGTTGGAACTCCTCGAATAAGTATTTTTTCTCACACGACAGCTCTTACAAATCGGTGTGGCGAGTCGAATGACATGGCGCTCTACCACCTTACAATGATCATCGTCAATGCACCTCAATTCCTTACGGCTAGATATAACTATGCTTATATCAATTGTATATGTACAATACCTACAGTACAATAGTACCTACATTTAAACTGACTATTTGAATTGAAAATTAATATACAGACATCTTATGATAGGCAGGTACATATTATTATATATCTACTATCTACCTAAATCATTTAATCTGTTAAGCACAGATACAGTGACCTCATAACTACTATTTAAATACGAAATTATTCAATACGAAAATTAATTTCCATTACCATTTATATTATTTTACTAATATTAAAAAAATACTCGACCTACACCTGTCGAACATTCATAAAACCGCTAAGTTGCCAAAGAAGCGAGAAACAGTGCAGTATTCGATAACCAAATGGATCCGTTGCATTTATGTAAGGTAACTGTATCGAATTTAATTTAGTAAGCGCGTTTAATACGAAATTGACCTGGATTAGCCGGAAGCAATACTTTAGTGATACACAAAAGAATCCATTTGCTTTGAATATAATAGCCATTGTTCTGGCAGCTCCAAATATAATCACGGGATGTTACCTTGATTTATTGTATTGGCGCATTCTGTTGCTTCACTATTTTAGTAATTCGTTCGTAATGATTTATTATATGCAACGGAAAGCTTCAATTAATTTGGAAAGTTACAGCTTTTTGACATGACACGTGGTGTTTTCTAACTAGATAGTTCGCACTGGAAAGAGCACAGCATGTATTTACGTATATCCATAACTAGCAATGTCGAAATAAAACAATCTTCCTTTATTCTCAAAAGTTGCAAAGCTTAAAGCAAACGAGCAATATTTCCAATTCGCACAAAAATTAGTAGATATCTACACAAATTTATATCATCATAATAGAAATTAAAGTAATCGTTACTGTTTAACTGTAACTAAGTTAAAGGTACTCAAAGCAAAAAGCAATAAACAATACAAATCTAAAAAACACTTATTCAACCCACAAATCGAGTACCTACTTTAGAAAAGCCTTTTGTGAACAATATTTTCAAATGTTTTAAAATTCAATGGCATTTTCTTAACGTTTGCATTATTGTTGGGGTGGAGGAAAATGGATAGACGCTGTAGTCGCTTATTATTCATTGTTCTGATTTGTTCCCGAGGGGCGGATTGAGAGCTTTTCTTGCCGTGATTCGACTCATTTTTTAAATAACAAAACAAGTAGCTCCTTTCAAGAATAACATTGGAACAACCTTTTCAGAGAAGGTAATTTAATGTAGGTTGGTACATGGAATATTAATATTGCGTTTACGTGATGTCTTAGAAATGCTGGGAGTATTTTGTTGTTCCAGTTTGGATTGGAATGATGATAGAGAAAATTTAAATCGCGTTATGATAGTGCGAATGATTCTATGTATAAATTATTTACAGCACCTCCGAAGTTTGTCCATTTTAATAGGAAGGTCTGCCTATTAAAGCATTACAATGCTTGTTCTAGATAAAAGAAGCGATATGCTCAATCATATCAAAAGGTCTAATGAAGCCAACCATATTTTAATCCAAACATTCAATTCAAATCAAAAGTGAATCGATCGGCCACGGTTACAATCAAACGCGGCGTTGCAACAAAAAACTAATTGACAACAATCAACACTGTTGTAACAAAAAACAATATTTTCTATCATTGTCATTAATAATGGTTAGAAAAAAGTCATTCACACCTTTGGTGCGCGCTAACATGACAAATGCGGCGAGCGGCGGTGAGATACAAAGCCGGGCGGGCGCGGGCGCCGCGGGGCGCTCGGCTCGCCTAAATATTAATTATCTACAACACAACAACACCTTTTAGGAGATTATCGCACTCCGTACTATAATGCAACTATCGGAGATCAGATACCGCTCCAGCTCTCGGTGAACTCGACCCGCGACAACGGAGGTCGGCTTCACTGAAGACTTCGATTATAAGAATCTATTACATATAAATACATCTGAATGATCTGTCCGTGTATAAAATATGTAATAAATAGCTTTACATTAGATTCATATGCATATTTGCTATCAAATCCTCTCGGATTATTTGTTGTATTTGATGTAATCCTTTATCTTGGGGAAATCTTAGAAACATTTTAATCCACATTTAATGGCACTTTTAATTTTAGAAGTAAATAAAAAATACAAGAATAATGCGTAATTCGTAATTCTTATAAAAAAGTAGTGAACTATGCACGATATCTCCCTTATTTTGAGAGAGAAACCAGTGTAATGTGCCACAAAAAGGATTACAGTCAGCCAGTCTAAAATGTAGTAGAAATCATGATAAGGGAACAGATTTTCAGCAATATTACTTACCTACCCATAAACGTACTGCAATACTGATAATTTATTACATTATAATATTTATTTAAAATGTCACATCATCAATCATTTAAACAGTAAATTTCAATAAAAAACAATTTCAATTTTGTAATAGCCGCAAGCAATGACGACGTTTTTAGGGCGGACTATGTGAAACGAATGCGTATCATAAAGTAATATTTTTAATGTCCTTATGATACGAGCACATTATTATGCTGGGCCCTCAGGGCTTATTATGAATAGCGAAATAAGTCTCTATAAAATAATAATGAATAGAGTAGGTTAATTCTATAAAATGACAGTATCTAACATTGTTATTAGCAATTAAACTAATCATACATTGACAATTATTCTCATAGGTGACATATGGTATGTTTACAATAAAAATAGATGAAGGTTTTACTTCACCATTATGATTAAACTTTTTCACGTACGTCCGAAAGTTCCTTAATAATATGAACCTAGTACATAATAATTTGAAAGACTTACTGACAAACTTAATTTTTAAAGACATAGGTACTACAAAAGAAAATAGTTTCTGAGACCCGTCAATAAGTATACCTTGTTACCTGAAAGCCAAGCACGGCAGCTTTGTCTAGGCTTTTAATATTGTAGAAACATAACAAATTGTGCCATATTGAGAAGTAAGCGGGTTTCGTCGATTGAGATGACCTTGTTCTCTTAAACCAACTTACAAATAACTTATAAATAACAACAACAAATATTGTAATAACCAACCTCACGACAAATGCATGAAAACTATATAACCTGCGCAATTGTAAAGAAAACAGCGTCTCATGACTATAAACATTAAGAACAGAGTTGCTTGAGGATAATGGAAAATCGGACAAAGCTCTGACTAAATCCCGACCAAGTGATATACATTTGTTTAGAACAAAACAGTCTGAACTATGAGAGGTTCTCATAAGGGCGTATTTGCCTTGGTATTTAGTTGGACGTAAAATTTTATGAGAACATTAAAGTTAAGTGGGAAATCCGAAAAGGAGTTTAAGACGCAAGCGAGCAGATGGTGTCGGCGTTGATTCAAACTCAATTATTTACACTCAATAAAAAGGACGTTATCCAAGTTTTAGAAAATAACCCGCTAAAACTCTGATGAGCATTTAAACCTGACACGTTGATGAAATATATACAATTAATTTTGGTTTAGGGGCAGTGATAAAACATACGCTTTCACCTTTGTCTCTACATAGTGTTTACCTACAACATGGACTTGCTTGGATATGGACCAATACCTCTTCTGACCACTCCTTAGGTTGCCCTAGATCCAGAATAGAATTCCTATTAGTATTTAAATTGTCAATTTTCACTTTTAAATAATCATTGCAAAGCCTCAACTACTAAAATACTATCATTGAATTTGGCAAAAGTAGCATTATTATAAGTAGACATCTACGATCCTAAAATGTCGCTTGCCATCTTGTATATTACGGAACATACAAGAGTAAAATTAAAATACTGATATTTGTCTAAATCACTTATGTACAACTAAGAACAACAAGCTGTGTATCGTCCTCTACGTGCTGTTTTCTCAATACCAACATGAGGCGTTACTAATTAATTCTCAGAAGCAGCGATGCTACTATCGATCTAGAGTAGGACTCCAATCGTATTTGTGGCCACAATAATCACTTAACAAGCGGGAAGCTTTAAAAGTGGTCGACTCATTTGCTTCGACTCAGGCGGCAGCACCGCTACATCTGTTTCTACCTTATGACAGCAGTGTTAAGCGCTGCTGTATTCTGGTTTGGAAGGTGTCGTAAAGGAGACTTACTTACCCGAGGTGTTCTCGCAGGTAGCAACGCTATTGTGGCCAATCTCTGCTAAGTAAGACTCGAATCTTATCTGGGATTGATACTAATATCTGGGCTACAGTAGCCACTTAACATCAGATGGACTGTATGCATATTTGCTACTTCCATATTATAAAAAAACAGTTCATTGCCTGAGAAACTCCTGCATATCAACAGAAATACCGTTACAGATCGCACCTAAACGCTCTTTAATTACCACCCAATTCTTTACAGAAGTTTTTTTCAATTGTAAATTCATTAGAGCCGAGATACGTACCTGAGTTTAATCCACCGTGATTAATCGGGCAGCTTTTATGGCGTCCTTGATTCAGTCACGGCAAATATAACAAGTGGTTATAAAAAAACACAGGTAGACGCAAATATTTGTGAACAATTTGTAGAATTCACACTTAATAACAAGATGGGGGCGTTTATGTTTTTCACCATGTGCTCTCGGCGGCATCGTCAAAGCAATCATTAGGTCCACGAGCGAGGTGCTATGATTGCACCTATGAGATGCCACTAAACCGAACAGCCTTTATAAAAACTGCCCAGTAAACGTTTCGCGGCTCTTTACGATACTTTGTCGGCGAATCGTAAAGAAATGTGATTAGCTAGTAACTAGAAAGCCAATAAAAATTGGTAGGATGTGGATATATGTAATAAGAAGCAACGTTGTAAATTTGTAATAATGTAGTCAAGTATTTTGTCTGTACTTATTTAATTTTTGGTATTTGTAAACATGTACAACGGTAGGATGCTGAGAATAGAGAAGTAACGTTTTTTTTTTGTTATGTTAATGTTTATATTTATTTGTTCTGGTATTACGCTACATAATCAAGAGTAAGAGATGAAAATTTTAGATTGATGTGGATACGACTTATATAATTAGTGTACCTATATATGTAACAAGTAGCCATACCAAGCAACCGATGTCTAATACCAACTTTGTGTATAGGAACACAAGTGATATTGAGTACTCGAGAGTTGCAACACATATGTATTTAGGTCTAGGTATATGAAATTGATAACAGTCTATAGAAGGCAGTGATCACTTATTATCAAATGGGCTCCTTTGCTACTTTAATCGTATTAAAAATGCTATCTTCCACAAAATTAATAAGGGTCTAATCTATACAAATAAATAAAATTGAAGTATCTATTTGTGATTACGATACCTATAACAAAAATGCAATTTTAAAAAATCGTCTGTCTGTTTGACTGAGGTAACCTTCCAAATGGCTGGACCGATTTTGACGAGACTTTCACTGGAAGATCTAAGGCGTACGCTATGCTACTTTAATTTTGAAAAAAAAAACATTAACGCGCGCTTGCACTTAAAGAGCGGGATTTGTTATGTTTAAACATGTATTCCTTTTTACTTTTTAAACGTGGGTACAATGGCGGGGATCAGCTAGCCCCCCATAAAGTTAATTTCCCAAGCATTTCTATCCCCGAGAACTGAATAAATACGCAAAATTTCGGCATTATGTCCTACGCTACGACATCCAAACCAGAACTGCTGCTTACCACCTAAGCTACTTATCCCACGCTACGCTTATCTGTAAGCTATCCACGTTTTATTAAATGGTCGGCGTCTGCGTAAATAGGCCCATTAAATTCAATCGGTTGCCACAACAGAAGCGTCACTTACCCCACTATGTAATTTTGCTATATTAACGTAACATCTTACATCGGACACACTGCTTTGTATGCCGTGTGTGTCCTCTATTGTGGCTAAGTGGCTGAAACAATGGGTATGAGGCTAAAGCCCATAAGTGTATTAAGGTATAACAGGTCGAATTAAATAAATGGCATGTAGCACATAATAGAGACATAAAATTTCAAATGAATATGATGATAATTATTTTGGATTTATTTTGTGTAAAAAAAAGAATAAAGTATTTTAAAAAATTAGTCATGTTAAATGAAGTTTTGTACAGTAAGTATCGCTTGTAATTAATGTACAATAAATTAATACGTACTGCAATAATTAAACTTTATCAAAGGTCTATCTTTTTACATAATTTTGTGATGTTTTGGATTATGTTAAAAAATACAAATACATGACTGGTATCCTCTTTCTTTCAAAAAGTTAAAAAGAAACTACAAGATTTATACACGGGACTCAAAATTACATTTAGCCTACCTTGATAACTAGGCAAAGGACTCTCATGCAATAGAATAGGCTACATTTATGGGAACGTTAAGACTTATAAAAGCTGACGCGAAGAGGGTTAATGAGTTACTCTACGTAGGACTACATACGTTTGCCAGCACTAACAAGAAACATTCCTCACAAAAGTATGTTTGGATTGAATTCAATAGTGTGGGTAATAAATAGTATTTTAACGCGTTCACAAACACGGGAGCTCGGGTGGCATGGACCATTAGCCGCGAACAAGTGACAATAGTTACCACCCCACACAATAGTAGAGTTTGAATGGCTTATTGAGAGGAAATATTGTGCCTAAGTATTATTGAAGATATCTAATCTTAATAGTAATACTTGCCTACTCAAAAAAAAACATTTTGGTGTATAATTATATTAATGATTTTAAGCAGTCATTAAACTTACTTATGTTATATCATCAGCGTCTTCCTGAGTAACATCAACACCTACTACGATCATCTACATGCATACCACATGCGTGAGGCTAAAAGGTCCATTATTTGAGGCCCATGTTTACCGGTGGACCTTGGAGGGTCGATGGATGAATGTGATATGACACAGGACGGCGATAGCCTAGTGGTTTGGAATTTGGCCTCTTAAGCTGGAGAGGGTTCGAACCTCAGGCATTAAACATTTCACATTGTCTTAGATTTTTCGAAAATGTGTAGTTATGTATGTTCGTATTATAAAATTTTAGCTTTACCTAACTCTGAAAGAAAACCTGATAAAGAGCTCTCGAGCGTGGTAGACTACCTATGGTATAATTCCTTTTCATTCCGAGAAGACCCCAGAAATGGAACAGTAATGGGTTATTGACGTGACTCTACATTTAATAAAATAAGTATTTTTGCACAAAAGATACTTTTTTTGTTGAAGAGTTTATCATCAAAACTATAATTTATATAAGTATGTAAATAAGCATTTAGTCAGCTTTTATTCACTTACTTACTATTTACTTACTATTTACTTACTGTAGCTAATTTACTTTTCATCCATAATACCTAAGTAAATACCTACGTAATGTTTTCATTAAAAAAACAAATAGAAATGGTTAAATTTATAAAAGCATTAATTCCAATTTCAAAAGTAGTTTTTTAAACCAAGTTGACTTATACAAGTACGGTGGTTAAACTGAAGCGCATTACATGTCACCAGGTAGTTTTCTTGTCACGGCCCAGTTAGTGTCGGCTAACATTTCCACAGTGCCTCAGGCGCTTGCCGTAACACAGTGTCAGCACAGGAGTTCCATAAAGAGGTAAATTGTACGTTTGGTGAAGAATATTTTAGTAACTTTAGTTTTAAGGTAGTAGAGCACTATGTGGTTCAACTCCGACGGCACCATCACCATACCTCGTTCTACTTAATAACAGCAACAGCAGTGTCAAGCGCTGCTGTGTTCTGGTTTGTAAGGTATGGTAAGAGAGATGTACTTATCTAGTGTATGCTTATATGAGGTGTTCCAACTTAGTCATCAGGGATAACAACACATCTGAGGCCGACCTCGGCTAGAGCTCATATCTTGTCTTGGGTGGACCACGGGTGTCCATTAGCAGCACCAACCTACCGTCAGGTGGCCTGCAAGATTATTTGCTACTTCATCATTTTTTTTTTATCTAAAAATTACAAAAGCACCTAAATATTCCTTTTTTAAACCCATTTCACATAATCAAGTACCTACTGTGGTTAAACTGAAGGATATTACCAGATAGTCTTGTTGTCACGACCCAGTTAGTGTCGGCTAACATTTCCACAGTGCCTGAGGCGCTTGCCGTAACAGTCTCAGCACAGGAGTTCCATAAAGAAGTAAATAGTAGGTTCGCTTAGTGTTTTTTATTTGAGTAATTTTAGTTTTAAAGATGGTAGAGCATTCTGCTGGTCGACTCCGGTTGCGCCACCGCCACGTGTTATTCCCGTTGGCTCCCATTCCTGTTCTCAACCGTCCCACTAGACCCAGAATTCCGATTTTACAGATAACGACAAATAAAAGTAAACATTGCTTAAAAGTACAGTTATCACAAAAAGTCTTCCTAATGACAATAGTATTAGGTATGCAACTGTATTAGTTTGAAGGGTGTGATAAGAAAGACGTACCTGTTTATCCGAGCCATTCTTTAGTTATCAGGGGTAGCAACGTATCCGTGACCGACCTTAGATAGGACTAATCTTATCTAGATTTAGGTATCACAGATGTCCAAAGGCAGTGACTACTTACCACCAGGTGGCCTGCATGCTTATTTGCGACTACATTCCAATAAAAATAAGTTATCTACAAGTACAAAAGTAAATACTCGTATTTTTTTAGCTGAGTTGACGTATCCGAGTACGGTGGTTAAACTGAAGAGCATTACAGACGTCACCAGGTAGTTTTCTTGTCTCGACGCGGTTAGTGTCGGCTAACATTTCCACAGTGCCTAGGGCACGCCGTAATAGTGTCAGCACAGGAGTTCCATAAAGAGGTAAATTGTATGGTAGAGATATTTATTTTAGTTGTTTAAATTGGTGACGATTGTGGATAAAATATTGAAATGTAGTGAAATGTTTTTTTAATGTTGTCTTAAATAATTTATTTTATAGTAATATATTGTGCCTCCACAAATAGGATTTTTCTGTAAAACATACCTCCCTATTTAAATTATTAAGAAGTTAAAATTCTAATTAAGCATGGGAATCTTATCAGGTTTCATATTTCTTATAAAATCCTTACAAAGTCGTTAGTAAGAAATTTAAGTTAAGCGGTAACAAAATTGCTACAGAAATCGGTAGATAACTAGTAGAAAATTTCTATCAAAGTTTAAAAAAAGTAAAGACGATCAAGGAGCTTAAAGATAGTTACTATACCTAGATAGGTCAATGACCCGTTCCAACCACTATTTAGGTATGCATACTAGAAACAACGTATATTCGAAAAGACTCTTTCTCAGTAATATAACTTTAAAGAATTGCATAAAGTTCTACAAAGTTAAGATACCTGTGTACCAAAGTAGCTGCTGAGTATCTAGCGTACTAAACCCGTTCAATAAACAAAGCTTAACAAAGCACCAGCTTGTAGCCACATATAGCTACACCCACCGACTAATGCTGCTAAATAGGAGCGCCATTTACCAAACTACCCACGTCTATTAATAACGATCATCTCCAATCGTTCCATGTTTCTCTCACAACATCAATAAGTACCTACTTCTTTAATCATTGCAATTTCGAAACAAGCTCAAGTGTCGGTGTCGAATAAATTTTGTATAATGTAAACGTGATAACAATTTAAATTCTTCTGTAACGGGTCCAGAGCCGACAAAAACAACAAACAAAGTGAGGTGCACACGATTGGTGCGCGCGGCGAAGGGCGGTCCGCCGGCGCGGCCCCTCCTGCCTCGCGCGCAGTCTCGCTCACTCGCCCAGTCCTTATCTTCCATTAACCAGTGAGAGACGTGCTGCCTCTAACCAAACAACAGGCGACAAATTAAACATTCCGAACCGCACCGTGCGAAACTATGCCGCGACCGACTCGCGAATCCTACGGTGACCAAAAACCACCGTTTTCGTACATCGCGCTCACCGCCATGGCCATCTGGAGCTCGCCGGAACGGATGCTGCCGCTCTCGGAGATCTACAGATTCATCACGGACCGATTCCCGTACTACCGGCGGAACACGCAGCGCTGGCAGAACTCCCTGCGGCACAACCTGTCCTTCAACGACTGCTTCGTGAAGGTGCCGCGCCGCCCGGACCGCCCCGGCAAGGGCGCCTACTGGACGCTGCATCCCCAGGCCTTCGATATGTTCGAGAATGGATCCCTGCTTCGCCGCCGCAAGCGCTTCAAGCTGCATAAGGGAGAGAAGGATAGCTTAAATGCAGAACTGGCGGCGCTGGCCAGTTTTAATAGGGCGTTCTTGGCGAGGCAGGCGGGCGTTCCGCCGCCGGCAGCCGGTATGTCCAGCTCCAGTTTGTACACGCCAACCATGACAATTTGCTCGAGGCCTAGTCCAGAACAGACGGAGCCTTCAGATACGGCAGCACTGTTACCTGTGGGTCCGAGACCCCGACGGGCATTTACGATAGATGCTCTATTGGAGCCAGAGCCGCGAAGATCGCCGTCTCCGCCGCCGCTGCCGCAGCAGCCGCACTGCCCGCTGCCGCTGCCGCCGGCGCCCTACCTGCTAGCGGCTCAGCGGTACCATGCGGAACTCTTAGCGGGACTGCAACAGTCGTGCCTACCTCCTCTCTGGACGTGGAGAGATACTACGCAATTCTCACATTATACGCTTAATTCTTGAATGGTAAGTAGAGTTTTAACATATCCAGCTATTATTAACTTAGATAAGACATTATTAAAATCTCATGATGTCTTAATACATAATTTAGCATATACTCTCACAGCTTGAAGTAAATGCCTTCGGAGTTTGGTGAATCTGAACCTAGGATTAGGTACTATCTTACGACTGAGGATTGATAGAGTCACAGGATATTTACCAAATAGACTATAGTATTATATCGCTTACGCCTTCTAATTTTACGTTAGATAGTATACAGCAAAATTGTTATGATATATAGCCATTTTTTGTATAGGATCAGCAAAATGAGCATGCAGATTCTAAATAATGCCAATCATGGATATCTATAATAATCAATTTCATAGGTAACCAAAGCCGTATCTTAGGTCAACTACAGAAGCATTATATTATTGTCGTAATAACTTATTTGTAATTTATTTAGCGGTCTATTTTGGTGGCTCTACCTGAATACAGAAGCAATATACCGCTATTATGCCAATATTTACCACCGCCGTTAAACCACGACAGCTCTACTAGCTCTATGTTTCGTCCAATAATTTTTTTTTTTTATTTCTACAAAGATTTCTAGAAAATTTTTGATGAAACCTTCTTCATATTACTAAAAGTTTATATTTAACCCTAAACTTATCTGCTTACTAACCTGCCTACCATATACACTACATGTTAATTTGTATGTCATGCATAAACTACTAAGAACAACATCGAACTTAAGGTAAAAAAATAATAAAGTTTTCAAGGAGGTCGAATATCTCATTAACAATTAATTAGCCTTTTATACTTTTTCTAGTCTATACATACATAATTAAAAAAATATGTACAGACCCACTCCAGAATGGTATTACATATTTGATAACGAGGTATTTATATCTCTCTATTTATACCGTTCACTCTTCAATATATTATTGATGTATTTTGGCAGGTAGATTTACGGTAATTAAAATGGGTTAAGGTGAAGGAAAACATCGTGAGGAAATCTGCAAACTTGAGAGATCCTA
>DWPV01000986.1:0-23195 GCA_018251915.1 Urbanus proteus proteus | reverse complement strand
GCTCCAAATGGTTCCTGTAAATATACACACGTGCGGTTCCAAACATTGGCTTTGAAACACGACCGTGTTTCTAGATAGTTCCTTTCAGTACACGATACATACGGTGGTATCAATAAAGAAAAGAAACTTATACACGTGGGTGTAAGGAAAAGCAGGTACAAAAGTAAGTATATGAAGGTTATAAGTATAGTTTCTCCGGACGGCTTAATACGGTCGGTTGTAGTAGAAAGAAACACGTGTACTTTGATTAATTGAATTTGTAAGACGTTTCAAATAGTTCAAGTTCAAATAGTTCTACAGATTATTTTGTAGGTTTTCTATATATAATGGTACTACTGTCATTCGTAGTATTAGTTTATTTGAATTATTAAGTTTAAAGTATTTTTTACCTAATTTGATTCTTATAAGAAACTTAAGCAGGATTTACAATTATTTTATTTTTGTCCTAAACTAATAGGCCGAAAATAGGAGTAGAGTTTATACCGCTGCGGTCATAACCATAATAAAATTTGATATAAAATCACGTGAATTTATGTTCGCTCTTATTCTAAAGTGACCCATAAAGAACCCTTTCTGATTAAATTCAAACGAAATTCCGATTAAATTAATACAAGCAAAAACTTGACTTGCTAGAGGTTAACCTTTTAACGTCACATAAGTCCCTCTGAGAGCGAGTGTAAATGATTAAATTCAATAGTTTGATAAATTATTTTATCAGAACGCGATATTGTCGTTTTTACGTCTAATGGAGATCCCGCCTAAGCGTAAGTTATTAAATTCAGAGGGTGAACGGGGGTAATATCGGAAACTCATTAATAACGTTACAGCCTGCGTCTAATTTCACCGTGACTTGGGCATATTTTCTAAATGGATTCCGTGGGCCGTTGGTATCTCTATTTTATCTATAAACAACCCTCTGCCCCAGAATATTGTCTGTAATTAATTATTATTAGCTGATCCCGTGGATTCATCCGTGTTTCAAAGAAAAAGGGAATACATATTTAAACATAACTGTAATACCGCCTTCCCGCGATGGGGGCCGCATGCACCCTAATGTTTTTTTCAAAAATTAAAGGAACTTAAATTACGTTACCTTAGACCTTTAGCTATCTTCCAGTGAAGGTCCCGTCAAAATTGGTCCAGCCGTTTAAAACATTACCTCAGCCAAACAAACACACAGACTATAAAATTAATTGCATTTTTATTATAGGTATCGTGTATACTTTCATGTACATTGAGTAAAAAGTTATTACGTTGAAATCACAAACAGACACTTCAATTTTATTTATTCGTATAGATTCTACCTTCCAGATAGAATGATTTAATCAAATTGTAAGGAAGAGTTTTATTAATGGAAATTACGGCAATATCTTCTAATACTTGTGCATTTCGGAGTAATAGCCATATTAGTCAAGTTAAATTATTATTATAGAAAACATACCGGCGTAGTAATAATTTATGTGTGCGAATAAATAAATATTGATTGTTTGTAACATGTAGGTAATTATGATTTCCAATTATAGGTATGACAAATAGAGAAGGCTGGAATAATAAAATAAAGCCTTAACCCATTTTCATGTAAGACTAACATTATATCATAATAACGAGCTCTCATTGTATAGCAATGCTAACATTGACAGATTATAGTAATAACCATATTATTACAGAATTCTAAAGTAATATTAGTTAATTGGATCTGAAATAGAAAAGTAAATATTTTCGATTAAATATAATTAACCTAAACCACTTAAGTTTATATATTTAGTAATTGGAGTTTGAATGTATATTAAGTTGCCAAAGTTTCATTAAATAAATAAATTAAAAAAAAACATTTTAATTAAAGGTTCTGAAGCACTGGATGCAAAAGTATTCAAAACTGAATAACACAAAAGTACAGCACGCTTATTAATTTTCATAGAAATTATGAAAATACCAGCGGTTTAAGAAAATATTGTGAAAAAACTCACATTACTGATAGATATCTAAATTGCTTTCAATTATATTATCATACATATTTAATGTATGCAGCCACATATATACCCCATGTATCCCTTTTATAATTTGAAAGGTAACTTGTACTCAACGCTAGAACATTAAAGAGTTAACATGATTAAAAACCCTATTCTACAATAATCAATGAAAAAATATTCATTTTTATTCAGTCATAAAGATAAAAAATAAAAAGTTCCTAAAATATTTTTAATATCCCGATGGTACCGCTCTTTATACGAAGAATCATCACAAAAGGTGTTGTCTACGTTGACTACGTCTATAGACTCCGCATTTATTTTTGTTAATGCAATCATAGAAATATACAATGTTTACCTATAGTTAAAAATTAATTCAATAAAATTTAATTTAGAGTTAATGAAATTATTGTAAAATGTTATATTTTGTATATAAAAAGTAACCTAAGCAACAAGATCAAGTATACATATAAAATGATTCACATTTCAAGTTCACGTTTTACGTTGAAGTTAGAGAAAGTATGTTTAATCAAAAGTAGAGTAAAAAGTACGACTGATAGGGTATCTTATATTACATAGCTATTCACCGATAGTCATAGATCTCTCCTACATAGCTGGGGAAAGCCTGGAGCATATTTTATCACGCTGGCCCAACACGGATTGATGTGAAGTACAAGTTTGTAGCCAACCCTACGAGTGTTATCTATCCACTCAAAGCCTCCAACAACACTTGCGGAGCGGTCACCAATCCAACTCCCAACCGCACCACATGTGAATTGACTTTGTAATTCCATTGATATGAACATAAACCGCAAGATATACTTATACGAATATGAAATATTTGTAAATTAGATATATTACTATAAGGCTTTTAAGCCCTTAACATCCTTTAAAACGTATCTCTTTTGCACATATAAATGATAATGCTGCAGATGTTTTGATCTTTTGATAAAAATAGAAATACAATATTAATTTTATATAGCTCAGCTGTGTCTGGCTTTTCATTCAGGCAACGTAACCGCCATTAGTAGAAGTAATCCAACCCGCGTTTTTAATATTTCATAGAACTTCACGCTTCGCGGATTAATAACAAAAGTGGTTTCTGCAATATTGAAATGTGTGCGTATGCAGCGATGTTCTATTATATTGTTTCCATCAAATTTCGATATTGGAATCTTTTGGTGTGATTTTAATAACTTTGGATTGGAGTCAATAAAAATGGTTTGCCGATTTTGTAAGTTTGATGTAACTAAGATCGCGTGTTTATGATTTAAATACTATAAAATATATAGACGATGATTTTTGTAATGAAAATTGTATAATTTGTAGTATGTGTGTTTATAAAAGTGAGTCCTTATTTTTCAAGAAAAGGCATAAATATCTCTTTAATTAATCATTATCTGTAAGAAATATGTTTAGTGAAAACCACACGGGCATATAAATGATACAGTAGGATATATACACACTATACTATGAACTTAACACACTAAGGATTATTTTACAGAAGTGGCTTCTACAATAGTGAACTAAGCGTGTAATGCGGTGAAAGCTATTTTTCTCTTTCTTACATTAAGTCCCTTGAAGTTTGTGCTTTAGATACTTTAAAGCTAAATTTATGTCACTTTTTTACTAAAAGAAATATATGCCACTAATTAAGTAACATAAAATTCGTATAGAAATTTGCAGTCATAAATATAAGTACTTTTTATGATATTTCTTGCCGACTCACAATTCATTATTAATCATCATTTCAAAATTCAATAGAGCAATCGCTTAACAAATCCGAACTAGGTACACTATATTAGCTAGTAAATAGGTCACAAACGATTAATGTACTTCGAACCATTCAGCAGTACTATGCATCCTATCACAAGTATTGTGATAGTTGTCAACAACCTAGAAAGCTTATAGCGGCCTCATTTCGATAGAACGTAAAAGTGACTAGAAACTTCTGTATTAGAGAACTTACTAGTGCTTACCGTTTCTGATGTTAGCCGTTTTTCTATATCGGAAACTTTAATGGAAAGTTACTTTTTAACGGTAAATATTTTTTTTGTAAAGACAATTGTTAGAGGTTTTGTAAGACAAGTGACAGTCTTTGCGCTTTTAAAACACTTATGTGTCATAATTATTTTGTTATATAGTTCTTAAAAAATCACAATACTTTAAATTTAATATTGGCTTGAGTAGTACTCAAATAAATAATTTTCGCCGTCGTTACAAATATATGAAGCAAGTACGTGATCTCTCTTGTTACGTTTTTGATTAATTGTTTATTTTAAATCCCCACACAAATGCGTTGGTTGTTTCGCTAATTGAAATAGAAATTGAAACGAGTGTCATGAATACAAATAGATTTTTGATGAAAAATTATACGGGACTGTAACACGCTTTACAGTACAAGAGATCTACTCAAAACGTAACGATTTAAATACTTCATCCTACTCTTTCCGTTAGAGCAGATATAAAACAATACTGTATTGTACTATATAAAATCAAAACAGTAAAATTGCTTAGAAAATTCGATAAGAAATTATTTAACTAAATAACTGATATTTTATTTAAGTTTATAAATATTGATTTTAATTACTTTTCATCAATATACTTATCCGTTAAAAGGCCTCATTTCATTAATATAACAGCCTGCATACCATATTTTTTCCTTTTTCCATTCAATTCAATATTTCTTAAAGTAGCTAACGAAAATTGTACCCATTGTTGTACGGTCTAAATAAGATTATCTTCTTTTCACTTGAAAGAACCCTGTGGAGTGCGTCGGCACATGTCACCTCGTATAAGCCCTAATACGTGTAGTGACCTTGTTTTGAAACTATGGCAAGGTTTTTATTAAATAAAGTAACATACATATACGTAATATAAATGGCCTGTACTTAAAAATATGTAACTAGCTGATCCCCGCGGTTTGACCCGCATTAAAAAAGTTAAAAAACATACATATTAAAACATTCCCGTTTTTGCAATATTTTTATTGTTGTTCCACTCGTATTAGTTATAATGCTATAACACTAAATACACTAGTACAATACTACAATAATATGCAGCCTAGAGGCTTTCTCGATAAATGGATTATTTAACACAAAAATATTTTTGAATTCAAACTGTTAACTAAATAGTTCCTGAGATTAGCGAGTTGAACCAAAGAAACTCTTCAGCATTGTAATATTACAATCGATTTACTAGGACTGGAATAGTATCTGAAGTCAATTATAGGTGAGTTCATAATCTTGAGTGTGTCTATATTATTAAAACCGCAGAACAGCGCCTCAAACATGTATGTTATTAGGTCAATTAACTTTGACAAAGTTGTATACACAATACATTTCGTCAAGCTGGAGTGGATTTTGATAGACGATATATTTCGGATGAACTAGTTAATTAAAGGTCAACATTTAAATCATCTTACAAGAGAATAACTGTGTTTAATAAAATGAGAATGATATTAGGAACACAGCGATATATCCTTATGACGATTCAAATCCTATCTTTAATTTTAAAAAATACGTCTAAACTGTGTTAAAACAAATTTTTGACGTCTCTTTAATAAAGGCTTCCGTAGCTTTTTAGTGAGTTTAAAAACGATATATTATCTATTAACATAAACTCTCTAGCAACATTTTTGATTAGTAAAAATGGGCTGCTATACATAAGATTGGTAGATAAGTACAAATTTCTAGTTGCAATCCTAGATATAAATTGACAAATTTTAAAAAGATATAATAATAAATAAGTTAAGCCAACTACGAATCATAATAAAGATATAAATATGTTTGATATGTGTATATTATGTTTGGAAAGTATTTGAAAGTATTTGTAAAATTAGACGTATATTACGTCTAATTTTACATTCTGCTAAAAAAAGGACGAAAAATGTTTCAGTGTAATTAAAGTAATAAATCAACGCACATCCACGTGTACTTAAAGTAGGCCATTAAATTAAATTATTAATTCAAGTTAAACACAATTTCACAGACTTACAGAGTACTTCAAAAGCGACTTAAAACAAGATTTATGAACTCCCAAAAGTCTTGAAAGTCACAACAATTAGAATTAAAGTCCGGAAGAGCGTCACCAAACTTTATACACTTCATTGAATTGTAAACCTCTTACGGACTACTTTATACTTATACTTACTTTCAGTATGATTAAGGCGCCACCGCACACTTATTACTACTTTATTGGAGTAAAATCAATAAACAGACTGCTGACCGAGTATTTAAATCCAATTGTCTACGCTAAATGGTATACGAAACTCGTAGGGGTCGTAGCGCTCTTCGTAGCGCTGTAGCGCGTTACGGCGTAGACGTCCGCTCGCTCGCGAACCCGCGTGAGACTGATAACTCCACGCTCTGCCAAGTACAGTTCAGATGGAAGGTGATATTTTAAGTCATAATATTGGATTGAAGGTTTAAAGTTATTTTTGTTATGTAATTGAATTTACGTTATGCTGTAAAAAAATTAGTTATGTATGTAAATGGCGTACCTATTAATTTTTAATTCGCACATAAATTCATTGTAATTTGTAAGAGTTTATTTATTTTTTTATCAAAACATACTTGCCACTCACCACACCTGGTTTATGCTAAAATATTTAACAAGTGCTTTCAGAGTAAACCTTCCAAACAAACATTACTTTATGAAGATGAACTAACAAATGTGCTTACAGTGTGATAAATGGTCAATGTCTCTTAAAATTATCTTAAATCAAACTTAAATAGAATTAAGATAAACTACAACATACGAATGTTATTTGTTGGTTTTTAACTTAAAATTTATAGTTAAATAGCGCATAACACTGTTGTTGTAAGATTGATGGGAAATAGTCTTCTTTGGATCCATCGATTTTTTACGCTGTACCCACAAAGTAATAAAGTGCTAACACCAAATGGTACATACATTGGAAAGTAATGACACGCTAGATCCGCGGCTTTACTTGCGTTCTCGCTACGGCTTCGCAGCTATAAGGATTCCCGACGTAACATGACTCACGTCATTTGTGTGTGGAATATTATGTGTTATTTAAGGTTGATGGAATATTTTCTTATCGTTTGATTAAGTTAACTAACGTTGCACATATTTTATTTTTAAAATAATTTTAGTTCTAAAATGTAGCACAATAAGAGCGCTTATACAAGGCGTTAAAATTGAACATTTAAAACTAGCAATGCAATAAGATTAAATTCTGATAGAACATCAGATTCCATTCATTAGAGAACCACTGTTAGAGCTAAGCCTACCTTAATGGGGAATTTTGTCAATAGATAACACACCTGCCATGCATGTTGGTAGATTTAGCTTGTGCTGATGTATACGGGAAGATATTACTGCCTCTCTGCTGGATTTTGTTTCTTAGTCGCTTAGTCTTTAGCCCCCGAAGCTTTGAGAAATCTACCAACCCATACTTTTTATATTCTGACTAGCTTTTGCCTGCGGCTTCGCATCCGTTAAATTACATGTAAATCTTCGTCTCGAATTACTCTACCTATTAAAAATCTGCATTAAAATCCGTTGCGTTGTTTTATCTAAGCATACATAGGAACAGACAGTGGAAGCATCTTTGTTTTATGCTATGTAGTGATAAGATATAGACAGATATCATTGCTACGTGGCAATGAGACTTATGAGTTCATAATTAAGCTTATATAAAACGAAGGAACACTAGTACTTACAATAACTTAATATTGTTTAGAGAAACGCACTGTAAATCGTAAGTAAGATTAAAACACCAACCATGAGTGCTCAAACAAGGTAGATAAGACGGTGGCTTTGTAAAACTTTCTAAAAATGGATCACAACCACTGGAAATCAAAGCAAATGTTGGCTCGCGTCCAGGAAGTCTCGTACAAGAGTGTAAAATATGAAAGGTTCCTTCAAATAAATGGTTGCACACTCATTTTTACATTACAATGGAAAAGATGAGTGCTTTTTAACACACAGATGCTACCTGTACTTCGTAAAGAACAGAATATTAGGTCGCTATGCCTTAATATATTCCTTTATTTATTTACAAAGCACATAACCCACCTGAGTATAATGCAAGAATCTTGAACATTTTTGGGTGAAAATAATCTTATGACAGTCATATGGCATTTTTATAATAGGAAAGGTAACGGAAGGTAAAATAATCCGTTGAATAAGTATTATGATACTACGTACTACTAAGACCATGTATTATAACAAAATAATAGAATGAATAGGTTTGAGAATACGTAAAAAACATTTACTTACTCATGTTTGTTAATAACATGAAAACTATTTATTTAATACTCAAAAAGTCATGATTAATTGTACCTGCTACTTTTTTTAAGTTGCGGACAAAATTGTACCAACTAATGAACAACACTGATCCGTTCATTTATGTCAAGGCTATTAATTTTCTAAATTACAAGAAAAGCTGTTCTCTGTCGTAATAATACTTCTATCGTTATATTGGACCATTAATAAATTGATAGTTATCGCGTTCGGGTATTTTCTGTTAATGAACTAGACTTTCGTGTGAAATAAACAAACTGAATACTGGAGTGTAGAACTGTATATTACAAAAATTGAAGTAATTTATATTATGCATTAGATCATCAGGTATCTTCCAGTGAAAATCCCGTCAACTTCGGTCCAGTCGTTTAGAAGATTAACTCAGCCAAACAGACAGACAGACAAAAAATAATAATTGCATTTTTGTTAAAATCATCGTGTATACTTACATATATTATGCATTGAGTAAAAAGTTTTTATTTTGAAATCACATACAGACTAGACTAGACTTCAATTTTATATGTTTTTATGGATAAAGTCAATGCTTACAATAGGTAGTGAGACCAGGACGGTACGATGATTATACCTATTTCTAATAAGAAACAGATCCATTTTTGGTTTATACTAAGATGAACCGCTTCCGAATATCGTTCTGGTTTAAATGTTCTAGTGAAGAAAAGAAACATATACAAAGCATGGGCAGGGACCTCCTTTTATAGGAAGAGGGAATTCGTAGATTTCACGTACCTTTAGGAGCTCTCAGGTGTGCAGGTTTCCTCACGATGTTTTCCTTCACCATTAAAGCTATTGATAATTATTTTCTTATACGCACATAAATCAAAGCTAGGGATCAAAGAAAGACCTTGGACCCTCCAACTGAAAGTTTCGACCACTAGGCAGTCACTGCTTAAGGCACACAAGTCACAGATAGTGATTTTGACAGCCCGTGTGGCGGAACGGTTACCATACCGGTCTGACGTGCAATGGGGCTCGGGTTCGATTCCTGGCAAGACAGACGTCTAAATGATGAATTTAAATTTCTATTCTAGGTCTGGGTATTAGTGTATTCGTGTATGTGTGTGCCCATGGCACCCACGACACAGGAAAAATCCAACTGTGGGTCTATGAATGTAGAAAACGTTTCAAGTTTTTTAAGTTTTGCAGATATGTAGACACAAGGACTGCAATTCTTTTTGAAGCCAATTACAGATGCCAAAGGGCGTCAACGACTTACCACTACTCCAACACGTACTTGACTTTCAATAATATCCTTCGATAAATGTCTCCAATAAACATTTCTATTCCCATTTTTGTTTAAATAGCAAATATATAGATTGTAGAAGTAGAAAATGAAAACGTATTGCTCTGTCGGGAACCGCACTCTGTCAATGGTTTCTTTGCCCGCCTCGGGACCCTACGTGCCTGTAATCATTTTGTATTAGACCCGAGTGTGAACTGAATAATAACTTTATTCAACACATTACTGTAGTTGGAAGTTGAAAAAGGAAATATAATAATATTTATGTTGGTATTGTATTGTGTATGGTTTAATGATTGTATCAGCGACTTGGTATGGAAGTACTGAAATAAATTTCAGTAATATTATTTCAAGGTACAAATCTTAACAGTTTATCCAATATAATAGATTTTCTGAAGCTATTTTAAGGATAACTTATCCGCATAACGTAAAGAAACCTAAATGAGAGTTTCCGTAACTCAAATGTTTTTTTAGATCTTTGTGAGTTGGTCTATTATAGTAAAAATGCATATTTTAACGAGAGACGGGTTCTTAACAATTATTCTACTATACGGTCGTTTTCTACTTAATAGAATATTCTATACCCTATCTCGATTAACCTTTCAAATTAAAATTAATGAAGGAGAAATTACGGAAAAAGCGAACGAAACCAGTAGTAATTGGTAGGTACTGATGAGGTACTGTCACCAATTGATATTTTACTATATGTATCTTTTAAAATTTTTGACAATTCCAAAAATCAGCTTTGGTATAAATACGTTTAAACCTTACATCCTCACTTACTCTGTTGACTCAATGACGAAGTGAATCTTGGCCACCGACACGAGAAGTGGCCATTGTTCCCAGACCTGTGCAATTTCTTGCCAGTTGTGCTGTCCCAGCTTCCAGAGGTCCCTTATGGCTTCTTCGCCTTCTTCTTTCTTCGCCCATTAGGGACACCTAGGTACGCTCGCTTTGGTTTTACACCTAATCCTTATAATATTGATTATCATTTTATGGTAAGCTCGCGTAATGTGGGTGTACCTTATTTAACGCTCATCTATTACTTTTTTCTTAGACTAAATATTAAATAAAATAAAATCTCTACTTTGTTATCATATTTTTCATTCGATTGACAGGAATCGCAGGTATACCTACCAATTTAAATTATGTTTTAAAGGCTTATGAATAATTTTCTTACTACCTAAATTTATTGATAAAATTTCACATTTCTTATATTATACAAGATAATATAAAATATCATTAAAGTCTGTTTAAAAATGTATACGAAAGGTCCACAAATTAGAACTAAAATTCTAACTTTCAATACTAAGTACTGAGTTAGAATATTTAGTGCCGACCGAACTACATAAACCGTAACGTAAGCGTCTGCAAAATTCTAATAGAAAAGTTTTGGAAACTGAAGCGTCTCAGCAATTTTATCTTAAATTGATTTAGAGAATATTCTAACACGCATGTCTTCTAAGTATTTTAGCAAAAAATTAAAACTAAATACTTAAATCTGAAGTCTTTAAAATGTATACTAATCTCTATAAATAATTATAAGGCTCAAAGGGAATTGAAAATTAGAAACTTAAGATTTAATTATTAATGACAATTCACGGATAAAATATGTATCATGTATGTATTTTAATAAGACTCATGTGGGCTGCTTGATATTATATTATGCGTGAGTTACACATTCATATCTTACACATATGATATGATCGATGTAGCAAACGAGCATACAGGTCCTACATACATGTCCAAGGGCGGCAGTGGCCACTTACCATCAGGAGAACCTGATGGTAAGTGGCCACTGCCGCCCTTGGACATCTGTTATCAACCCCAGATAAGACTGTGTTCTTATATGGGGTTGATAAAAAAACCATCCTAGATAAGATACTTTTTATACTTTTTTCATTTTATTCTTCAATAACTAAATAGAAAAGGTGTCCATTTAAAATATGTTCAAGACACAATCCCTAATCTTAATCCACAAAATTGATTTCGCAATTCACTTGAACCCAAACAGCTTTTCGGTTTATCCTCTTAAGCCTGATGCTTCACTAAACAAATGAAAGGATTGTAAAACTACTCTACGAACTTCAATCATGCATAGTGGTTCTCAAACTGTGATAAATAGGTACTATTTTTGTTGGTAACAGTAGGTACAACTCCGTGTAGTTTTTTTGTTGAGCTTAATTTGTACCACTTAGCATTGTTTGTCAGCCTTTACACCTTTCTCTATTGCCTAATGATTAGGTAAAGGTAAACCGATATGGCTTGAAATTTTATTGTGTAGTTTTTTATCCTCTCATTGACCCAGCGTAGTAGGACAAAATGGAGTCATTCATGTGCTACTAACTCCCTGTATCAAAAAAATCTCAATAGGAGTCGGTTATTTATCGCATCATAATTATTATTACCTTTTTGCACAACTTAAAAAAAATTGAGAACCACTGACATATCTATAAAATACAACCACAAATTACAAGGTGACTTTTCTAGAGACAAAATGATTACTTGGTTTGACAACAATTAGAAAATTGAGAGAATATAAAAAAAACCTTGTTATTCTCAAAGTTGCTTCTTCAAAGAAAATATATTGCTTCTACTAATAAGTCGGGAATTCTGCTGTAAAAAGTATATATGTGAGGCTACTACACACTAGCTTTTTCACTCAACTTCAACCATTAGCACGTGATGGCGTAGCTCGAAAAGCATTGTTAGCTATAGGAAGTAGAACACGTGATGGGGATTCTCCTCATTTATCAGACACAATCGTAATTTTATAGCTGGAGTTATTGTTAATTTATGATATAATTTTTAAATTTATTCATACCTGTATAACACGAAATACAATAGTTAGTCAACTATATAATACGAGTATATATGTACATACATGTTTTTATTTCCTACCTAGTTTTTTATACGATATGGCTTCAATAAGTAACTACGATAAATAAGTACACATAAATAGAACATAATTAAACAAACTTATGTAAATATCAAGTTCGTAGAACTAAAACTAAAAAAATAAACACATACCTATCTGAACCACCTAAAGTCTCCTTAGTCATCGTTCTTCTTTAGGCTTCCGTATTTTTGGCTTTAGTTCTCTTGTGAAAACAAGTTATTTGCCAAGCATTATACGCACCTGCTTAAGATGAAACCCCTATTTATCATATGAAGTTTTATGCAGGCAGTAGAGACTACTAACCATTAGATCAAATAAACTCTTATTCTACTTTATTCTTATGAAAAAGACAAAAACAGACTTTATGTGCGTTATCCAGCTAAGCAGTAACAAATGTAGACAGCCTCTAACACGGAACTGAAATATGACCCCGACAATAATTTCTATTTTTAGTCACGCAAAAGTCAACTGAAGTATCTTTTACTTACGGGAAGGGCTTCATTCTTTCATAAATAGAATGATGAATCGTTCACCAATAAGTATACGTTGTGAAGAAGATTGGCTAATGTAGATTAATGAACGGAGTGTGGTGATTTTATTATTCAAAGTGGTGAATTTATGGGTTATTTAAGCATCATTTTTCTGACTCAGTGTACCCTCTTTAATATATAAGTAATTAGATACTAGTGATATCTATTTTATATTATGCTAAGGTTTTTATAATAATTAAAATACTTGACAACTCGCGTGGCGGAGCGATCATCATACCGATCTTATACCCCATTGTGTATCAGATCGGTATGACGTTCAGGTTCGGGGATCCGGGTTCGATGCCCCACCAGACAGATGTCTGAATGATGAATTTAGATTTATGATCCGGGTTTGAGTGTTTGTGTATTCGTCTTTGTGTATCCATGGTACTGACGACTCAGGAAAAAATCCGTGATGCAGCAAGTGTAGAAATACAGAAATAATGTTATCAATGGAAACGGATATATTGGCAACTTTTTGGTCTGAACTTTTTTAAGCCGACCATAAAGCCGTCCTAAAGATTAAAGAAAAGTGTGTACCTTGCCATACCTGAAAAATACTTGTGAATTTATCACTTATTTATCACCAACTCAAGGGCTATAAAGTTAGCCCTACTATATACAAAAGTTTATAATACTATTTACAAATGTAGTATTATAGACAACATGTTGTCTTACTATTTCTTAAGGTTTGTTTTCTTATATTAACTCAATTTTTAACCTTTGTTAAAAATAACTAAATAGTAACAGAATTTTAAAAGAGATGAAGCTATCTATACTATATTAATCATTGGCAAAAATCCTCATTAAGGCAGCTCTATTTAACAGTGGACTTCATTACTTCCAAACTTTACTAACAACTAAAAAAAGCTTTGTCATCAACTACAGCCGAAAACAAATATAGTTCTGTACCATATAACTTACATGCATGCAGCCCGTATAGAACCCAAAGCTCATACTGGTTCCTCGTAACTTTCATAAGCACACAAAAAACAAGGAGCAGAATCCCTGTTTCTACCACTTTCTTTATTTACGAAGGCACAACCTTTAGTCCTTATTACAAGATACTAAGAGTGATTATTGTTTGAATAACGCGCCATCGTAAAATGGAACAACGATACGTAATTTTATTGTCGAACAAGTTGACGCTTTCGGAGCTCTGTAGTTTGTTATTTAAGTTACAGGCAGTTTACACGGTATTCGCGAATAGTATACTAACTTAATTAAGTTCAGAACTAGAACTTCGTATGTGCCTTTAGTCATTTATTTTTGACGACTTTAGCAGTTTAGCCTGAACATTTTGGTTGCCTTTGTGAGAAGTTGCAGATCCTCAAAAATTATATTACGGGGAAAGTAACTTTGGGTAAGTATTTTGAAAGTTTGAGGTCAATTGCTTAGGACTTCGGAAACAAACAGTGTGGCTTTTTAGCAAAGGGCAAAGTCAAAGAGAAAATGTAAAGGGAGAATCAGTTTTTTTCTTTTGGAGCTTCGTATGTTAGTTTTATTTACCGCCAGTGTGAAATTACTTCACACTTTCGTTCCTGATATCTATGTCAAACGTTAATGGTTATTTAGAGATTTTAAAAGACTTTTTAATTATTTGTATTACAGAACTAACCTTATATAATAATCGATTGATAGTAACACAATTAATGAAATTAGCAAGACATAGACCGCACCGCCGCCTCAAGGCAGTTCGTAACACCGAGCAGTGCATGGAAGGAATTTTCCGGGTAAGGAGGGGCCGGGTAAGAGAAGGATCCTCAAAACCTGTAGATCCTTGCAATACTTCGAAGTCACGCTGTGATATAGGTCGACCTTGTTTGTTGTCAATATTTTATTGATAAAACACATTAATATATTGCCGCAAGGGCCCTGTAATAGGTCATGGGACTGTGACTTGTGTTAATGAACGGAATGATAATTTTGTTATTTAAGTTTAACATAAAAACTTCAGGACATTTTATTTGTATGTTCAATACTAAAGCACATTAATTGTTCCAGTCTAAGAGAATGTGAATTATAGTACATAGATGAAAATGGACAAAGGAATATTTTAAGTCTCCTTATATTGAATTTCCTTGATTAAAACCTTCCTGAGAACACTTCAGACCTTCGCAAGGGCGTGAGGTAACAGAAGTGACTTAATAGTTACTTGTCAGATTGGGTTTCGAAGGTTTTGAAGTAACTTCAAGAAATACTTCATTGTTAGGACATAAATTGTAAAAGGAGTGTAGCTGCGCGTCTTGTGTAGATCGTAACCAATCCACAAATTAAGCTTAATTGTTAATTACTTACTATTTGTTAAAGAATGCTGATTCTTATGATTATACGGGTAATTTTAAAGATTCTTACTGTCTTTAGTGCTGAAATTGAAGCGATTTCAATAGTAGAACGCTTGATGTTTTGCCGCTGCACTAACTTTTTAATATGAGCAGTGTTAAGTACTATTTCGCACACTTGAGGTACACTTTTCCCAGGCGTTCCAATTTAATTGTCGTAAACAACACATCAATGGTCTACTTCTATAGTCCAATTTGAAGTTAATTAAAGACTCCATACTCCTTTACTCTTTCTACTCCTTCATTGTACGCAACCCCGATCTAAACAAAGCTAATTATAATCAAAACAATAGAACTGTTACTATTAATTGTCATAATATTAAATCCTAATTGAAGATATTCAATTTAGCTCAAATTGAAGTTAGAGTCAACCGGGGGAAATGGACAATGGATCACATTAAGTGTTCTTGGATTGAATTTCGTGATTGAAACCTTCCTAAGGGCTCTTCAATTTCTGAGTAAGGATCTTGAGGTGGTTGGGGTAAGTAGGTAATTTGTAAGATAGAATGAAGTATCTTAAGATAGACGCCGTTGGAATAATGTTTTCTATGAAAAATTATAGCTTTTCTGTTTTGGTTTTTTGGGATTAATCTGCTAAAGATACTTAATTTTTATTGAAAAGATTGAGTTATGTCTAATTTATATTAAAACCTGCACTACTTATTCAGAAAAAGCGTTAGGGTTTTCAAAGGAAGGCGCTGGTGCTTCTCTTATATTACCGTTTTTGCCTGTTTTCTGTATCTCTGTTTCTCTGTTTCTCTTTTTCTCTGTTTTTAATAAATAGACCCATACCTTACTTGTGTGTTATTAAATCTCCTTAACTATAGAACCGTTTCAAAAATAACATTAAATGAACGTCAGTTGTAAATATAATGCAATTTATGTAAACAAAAATTCTATAGTAAATTGACTTGTACTTAATTTTTTTTAATAAATAACGCTTCACACTTTTTTCTCTTGATTTTCTCCTGTGTCGTGGGTGCCATGGACAACATACAAGACAAGGACACCCAGACCAAGAACGGAAATTTAAACTCATCATTCAAATTTCCGCCTCGCTGGGAATCGAACCTAGGACCCACGGATTAGCGGTCCGGCGTGTTAACCATTGCGCCATCCGGGTCGTCAGATTGATAACTAATTGACACAGAATGACACTCTGTCCAAAAATGTCACCTTGAAGACTACTCCAATAGTAGTGCGAGATTATGGGAGACTATGAGAGATTTAAAAATATTGGATGTGCAGATATAATCGCTACACCACACTTTTGTGTCTGGTTTATATGTAGAACAGTAAATAAGTAGTAAACAAATAGCCAAAACCTATTTACTAAGTACACTTCAAATAATAGAAACGGAGTAACCGCTTTGTCCTAGCGTAGAGGGTAGTTTCAAAGGACAGAGCCTTCACAGTAATACAAGTCTTTGAGGAGTGCTACTTACGTAAGACGCACAATGGGTAACTTATATAGAATTCTGTTTGAAATAATCTTCTGTTGGATGAGGTAAATGGGTACGAATAGTATAGCTTGTTCAAACTCTATGTTATCTTTTATGGGTTTTTTCACTCCATTTATAAAATACTAGCCGATTGCCGCGGTTTTCTTCACCCGCTCACCCGCGACGCTAATTCTTTTTTTCCAAAATTAACGTAGCCTTTGTTACGCCTTAGACCTCCAGCTTTCTTCAAGTAAAAGTCTTAACAATATCGGTGTAGCCGTTTAGAAGATTACCTCAGCCAAACAGACAGAATTTTTAATTGCATTTTTGTTATAGGTATCGTGTATACTTTCATATGCATTGTGTAAAAAATAGTTATTTTGAAATCACAGACACTTCAATTTCATTTATTTGTATAGATCAACTTAACTTAAGGAAACTTTTACAGTAGGTAATCACCTAAAAAAAGGTCCAGTCAAACCCTAAACCCTGGCACAAACTATAATCAAGGCAGGCCGCAGCGCATCGCATCTTGCATGAATTGTTTTTTTCGAGGTTGCTGTGCGGTCCGCCTATAGTGAGCAATGGTTCATGAAAAATGAACAGAAATGATATAGGTGGATTTTTGCGAAGCGATGCATTGCGATGCAGCCTGCCATGATATGCGCGAGCCTTAAGTCTTTTACTTGAGATTGGTCGGTAGTTCTTCATGTTATGAATTCTTTATGTACGCATTAACGTTATTATATCTACAGCCCTTTTATGTATGAAATAAATTCAAATTGAATAAAGAACCACCAAACATTTCACTCATATGATATGATTTCAATTTGCTAAAACGCCCGCCAAACTTCTCACCAGGACAACAATAAAATACATTATTTATATCGATGTTGATTTGTTTCACTGTTAACGAGTAAGCGATAAATAGTTTGTTAATGTGACGTGATTTAAGGTGACGTGATAAAAATAAAATTATTTGTATTAATTATGTTCAATAAGTTGGAAAAGAAAAGTAACATATTACAAAACTTTACTCGTTTACATAGAAATAATTATTGTAGACGCGACAATGCTCGAGTGGACTATGTACATATATGGCCTTACCTATGTACTTTTAAATTTAATTTAAAATATTGTCAGCTATGTGCTTTTTGCCATGCACATGGCGTGTTTTTTCTTTAGGTCGATTATAACATTGTTACTATTATTTTTTACTGGACGAAATAAAAATATACTAAGACATATCTTAACCCATAATCCCACATTAGAGTTCCTTGTGCTGTACATGTAATGGGTATAATCAATCAAGTCAAAAATCTTTTACTCAAGGAAAATTCTTTATAGAAATCTTTTTGGACAAAATCAACAACACTGAGACTCCAAACAAGAATCTCTTTTTTTCCTATGGTTTACTAACAACTTCACATTAAAAGTTATGAAGTAATTTTATATTTTTAAACAACACATTATAACAAGATATTTTCCTTAAGCTCACACTAATCGTTTTTCGTTACCACACAATAGTGAAGCAAGCGGCCGCACCCTATCGAAAAGTGTGTCATAAATCTGATTGTACCGCAGATACTGAATAATAAATGACAGTCGTAAATCTCGTATGAAAACCCAATAAATCTAACGGCTAGTTCTGTACAGGTTAACCGCGACGGACTGACGGCCGGATAGAAATTTTAACCACAATCAACGGTCAGTTTATCAGCTAAATATATTGCCCAAATCTTGCCTTGTTTAAGGGTTGCAATAAATCCGAACGGCAAATAAATACAATGGTTTTGTGTATAATTTTTGGGTTTTTTGTGTAAGTTACATTTTGTTCGCAGTAAGTTTGAATATCATCACTTCCTCGCTTGCCGTGGATATACTTTTTAAGGTAACTAACCAACAAAATACACAAGATAATCATTAGTATCTTTCTGTGTAACATCAACACTCATTGTGCCAATCAACATGCAACAACAACAACGTAACCAACCACGCCGTGCACGTTGTTGTGCCAATCAAAAACCATCAGGGAAAGTATCTGTCAAGAAGTGGACCTGAGAGGATTGATGGATGGACGGAAAAAAATGTTTTAATTAACAAACGCTATGAAATATTTTCACTATTTATGATAAATTATAACCAAACGGATTTATATAATAATCAATTCGTTACACCAGTCAGATTTTTAACTGCCAATATAATTGTCGTCTTTGTGTTTTATACGACCGTATTTCAGACCCTACAAATTTTTTGTAGGCAACAGTTTAATTTAACAATATAGTAAAATTACAGACTAACGAATTTTCCATTATTTACACCTTGTTATATATTGCTTAAAACTACAAAGTAAGCACACGGTATAAGCTAGTCCAGACCAAATCCAATAAAGGTAAGCACGAGAGGAACGTAACAGTAAAACGAGTATACGCTTTGTTTTCTTCATAAGTAGTCTCCATTCGCTGTTCAAACATAATGGATATCGGCTGTATTCCGGCTGAATTTAATTATTCGTTATCTGAGAGTGCTCATTTCACCTTTCTATTGTAAATTACATTTGGAACATCGGGGGAGTCTTTTTATAACATTCTGATAAAAACTCTTGGTTCTTACAAATTCGGGTGCGTTTATATAGATACTCGATTGTATAGAAGCATAGAAACCTGTATTTAAACTCAATTGGTGGTTCGTGATTATTTCGTTCGTTCTAAACTATCCTTAAGCCAGAGTTACTTCTAACGCAACACAAGAAAAGACATGTTTATTAGCTATGTCAAATCAATTGTTTTATAACTATCCATATAGTATTCATGGGTTAGGACTTCGTCAATAGTACCTATAATAAAACTCTACGTTGAGTAGAGAAACTTGAAGACCTTGAAGACATTATTAATATTCAAATACATGTTTATTAGTTATCAAGAGCTCTATTCAATATAATTATAAAAATAATAATCTATAATAATCAATCCATAAATAGGTCGTTGAGTCATAAATCCCTGGGTCCTCTTCGCAACGATGAAAGCGGACACCGGGGGGTTTTAATGCGATAAAAATCCCACATAATCCGGCGTCGCCCCACGCCAACGGGTACTTTTGAACTTTACCCTATAACGATAATAAAAAAATAGACGCCGTGAATCATGAAAAATAGCTTCCATATAAACGCACCAACGACCAATTTGCAATTCGAATCCAATCTATCTAAATGTTGAAATTCGTAATAAAAAGAGACGTCGGTTGTCTGTCTCAGAAACGACAATTAGTTAGAGTGAAAATTGAAAAGTGTGTTCATTGGCGAAGTAATCAAATCAAAATAGACTCCTTACGAATGTTTCATTTCAATACTCTTAATTCTGTGTATTTGTTGAAGTATAGAAATACATTATGTAAAATTAGAACTTAATACCTCAAACTGCTTTTTCAATTTGGACGACCCCCAATGGTGGAGCGGTCTCATCATACCAATCTGGCGTGCAGTGAATGGCGGGTTCGATCCCCGGTCAGACAGATATCTGGATGATGAAATTAGATTTCTGTTAAGTCTGGATGTTTCTTAATTCGTCTTTGTGGGTTCATAGCGCCTACGACTCAAGAGAAAATCCTACTGTGGGGGCGTCTAAGAGTCTATTTAAAAAAACATAAACAAATAGGCGTATTGCAGCTTAACGTAAAATACATAACAATGTATGTGACTAATATTGAAAGCTCCAAATAAGAAATATATCTGCGTTTTGTAACAAAAAAAATAAGTTTTTTGTATCAAAAATTTGGTGTAAGGGATTTGGAGTCCATCTTGTTAATCCATCTACGGTGCCTACAGTTCCTATTCTCCAATGGATACTTCCAGACCTCGTATATTCGTCCTTTTATTAAAATTAGCTTTTACGTTTCGTTGTTTTCCGCCGCTTAATTGGTTTATCCGAAGCTTTTTAATGTGAATTTTGCGTTTACGCGAAAATAATATTGCTTTGGTTGAATTAAAACCTACTGTACTAAAACAAATTATTGTTTAATTAGAACGTCGAAAATATTCATGTCTGTTGGAAAAATAAGGATCGTTAAAAATTATTCTATCTTTCTATTTATAGGTATGAATCTTTTACATAGCCAAATAGTCAATTTGATTTCAAAATAACAAGTTTTTACTCAATGCATATAAAAGTATACACGATATATATACCAAAAATGCAATAAAATTGACCATTTGTTTGGCTGAGGTAATCTTCTAAACGGCTGGACCGATTTTGAGGGGACTTTCACTGGAAGATGGCCGTCGGGCGGTAATTAAAAAAAAAAAAAACATTAGCGCGCGCTCCACGCGCATGCGAGCATCCTCGCGGGAGAGCGGGATTTCAGTTACGTTTAAACATGTATTCCTTTATAGTTTGTAACGCGGGTTAAACCGTGGGGATCAACTAGTTCAAACTAATTTTTTAAAAGTGGCGGTTCATAATGTTTTTCATTGTATAGCTTCTCGTAAGATT
The DNA here is from genome assembly GCA_018251915.1 of Urbanus proteus proteus. NCBI lineage: Eukaryota > Metazoa > Arthropoda > Insecta > Lepidoptera > Hesperiidae > Urbanus > Urbanus proteus. The sequence continues at coordinate 2,000 of DWPV01000986.1, read as the reverse complement.
TATCTATGGGTATGCTTTGTAAGATATCCTCCAACTTATCTGTTTTCTACAACCATACACTTCCAAAACCAAAATCAAATTTAATTTATTGTACATGTCAGTATCCTAACTAAAGTTGTACATTGCAAAGCAACTCTAACGTAAAACAGAACGTAAGTACAGTAAACGTAAATCATAATACAATATTCAAATAGGTGCTTGTACTTAGGGATTAGACAGGAAATATTAAGCCAATCTTATAAATATCCTAATATCCGTTAATGCCGTTTTCCCATTTCCCATAATGAAATTATTATTCCTTTATAATTATCTCGAGGAAGAATCTCTGGGAATCATAACGTTTTCGGTTCTTTATACCATTTGTCCTCCTCCTTGGTGTTTATATTTTATTGTGAGTTTATATATTGACCATTTAAAATTACAGTTATGAAACGACAAATATCAAAGGATAAAGACATCCACACCAACTGTTGGATTTTTACGCTCATTTTTTTTGCGAACGTTTAAAATTTGATATCAACTTTCTTCTGAGATATTTCCGTAGCGCTATGACATAGAGCTCTTTTAAAAAGATGAAAAAAAGCTTTTCCAAAGCTGGCGATGCAGCGACGGTTTCTCTGGTGTTGCAAATCTCCATAAGCGACGGTGACTACTCTCTATCAAGTAGCCTGTCTTATCGTTAGACTTAAATATAATACAAAATTAAGAACACTTATTTATTGCTAATTAAATCTAAAGTATATTCACAGAAGCCCCAAATTCACTTTATTGAAACTTAAGAAAAATCTTGGAATACTTTCTTCTTTATTATACCTTGTCTTAGCATTACTTAATTATTTAAGAGGTTCCAAATTTGTAAGTAACTTAAAAAGTATTTGGAACACTGTGAAAAATGGAAGTTGAAAGTTTCTTGCAAAAAATCTCCTTCTACAAGAACTCGTCGGTAGTTAAATAAGCTTGTTTTATTCCTTGTGGATTTGAGAAGTTTCGACTTCCTTTATAGATACTTTATTTTTTCTTCATTCAGTGTAATGTATGTAAGCAAACTTTCATATTTGGATTTAGTGGAACGCTTTACAGTCCAACTCGGGAGGCACTCATAGTAATGAAGGTAGTAGAATCTTTAATGGTTTGACTCCGGAGGCAGTACCACCCCATCTAATTCTGCCTAATAAATGCAGAGTTAATCGCTGCTGTGTTCTGGTTTGAAGGCTGAGATAATGCCATTTACCATTAGGTGGACTTTGTGCTAGTCCTAATTTACAAAATAAAATTGTTTTAGCAGTTACACATCGTTAGTAAAACTATACGCGATAATTATCGCCATAACTTACTTACACTTACGGGAAGTCAACCCGTAACTCTAGAGAGTTAAACTTTTCTTAAATCAAATGACTTTCTTATTATATGACTTTTTATTTTATAAATCTGACTACATATAATATACTATAGTGGGCCAGATAATAATACACATAATTAAGGTAGTCATCAAATTATTTCACGAACCATTCATAAGCTATTGATACTACTAATAAATAAACAAATTTCATAACCTCTACAAACTATATACATTAATAAGTAAAACTACATCGAAGTAAGCTTTAATAAAGCTGAACTTATAAAGTTTACAGACAAATTTACCAGAGAAGCTCAGTCAACCCTGTATCGGTGAACAATAACATACGTAAACTTAACGCAGCACTTTCCTCGTATACACGGGATACCTGGAGCACTAAAATTAATATTAGCTGACGTAAACAAGCTTTTGGAGTACAGAGCTTTAAGCGAAGGTCTAAGGCGACTCGCACACTAGGCAATTAATAGTAACAACAGATTATTATAATACATACTTCAATTATCTGTATATAAAAAACTTAAGTGGTGTCAAGGGACACCCGGATGGAACGAAGTTCCTTTCGATTGATTAGTGAAGGAATTGTAATAAAATTTTATTTTTTATTATTTATTATTTACAAAAAACCTGTATACACTCAACAAAA
>DWPV01000985.1:0-23198 GCA_018251915.1 Urbanus proteus proteus | reverse complement strand
TGGCGACACTTGCAACCCCATCCGGAGTTACCCGCTCCAAAAGTATGGCTATTTAAGAAAATAGCACGCGCCGTTAAGTATATTTTATTTTAAGTGCAGCTTGAAGAATATCTTCATAGATTTGATAGGTGATAGGCAGATCATAAATAACAAATTCAAATTTGCACGTTTATATGTTGTATTTATAAAGTTTAGAACCTTAACTAGATAACGACTCCTGTTCTATTTATATTTTTATATTAAGAAATACTATTCCCAGCCACATTAATCAAAGGGTATGTACGCGTTAGTTACTTAAGTGAATATCAAACAGATAAGTACACAAACTGACCTTCGCAGTTCTAATAAGTAACATGAGGATAAACGTAGAAATATTTAACTTAACTCTTTTATACAAAATATTACGTATAACGAACACACGGAAGAAACTATTTTATTTAATTAATGATATTCTAATCCTCGGTAGGTATTATTAAAGGTTTGATAACATAAATACCGTAAATAAAGGCAATAAACATGAACAAACATGATAGTAGGTACCTACTTATATACCTACCTGCTACAATGTTTTGTTCCTTAAGATAATAGATGATAGTAGTAGTTTTTCATCAGTCCTATTCAACTAAGACATTCACGGAAATAATTACAAAAGCTACCTACTTTTAGGTTAAGTTGTTGCAGAAAATAGATTTAAGAACGAATTTAATTTAAATGCAAAGTTTGACTCACGCACCAATCACTTAATATTTTTGATGATTGCAAAATCCATAAAAATCTAATAATTCGGGGTTTCGGGAATATCTTGTTCTTCATTTCTTGTCCACTCACTGCCGTGTGTAAATCTTTATTTCTATCAGCTCATTCTCATCTAATAGGAGCCAGTTATTTTGACCAGATTGTCGGTCCAGCATATCGGTCTTAGTGTACTTCGGGCTAAAAATTGTGTGATAATTATGGTTTTAATTTTGATAACCCGATTTTAATGTTACTTCTTTCAACAGATAGTCGCCATCCACGCGGAGCCGAAGCTCTTCGACAGCTACTACAATGGCTGCTGCAACGGTACCTTCTGGCCACTATTCCACTCCATGCCTGACCGCGCCACCTTCATCGCCGACCATTGGCGAGCGTACATCAAGATCAACAAGGAGTTTGCGGAGAAATCGATCAAGGCTCTACACCAGTTGAAAGAAACCAAGGAAAAGAGCAATGCCTCGCCGCCAATTGTCTGGGTTCATGATTATCATCTCATGTTAGCGGCCAATTGGATTAGACAGGTGAGGTTTAAATAAAAAGTAGACTTCTAAATATTGATGCACTGCTTAAGGAAGCTATTGAAATGATTTATCACAAAATCTCACCCAAAATATATGTATAATGTATGAGTATGTGTGATAGTAGATGTCGGATAGTAGTCAAAGGAAGAAACAGACTTGCCTACTTATAAGATGTCTGTCGCAAAAAATGATCGGTGCAAGCAAGATTAGGTTATTAGGCTATTGTTTGTTTGCAAATAACTCTGTTATATTTATTAGATTGGTTTTAAATTTCGTTATTCATAAGCAAATCTACATGCAACACTTGATTAACTTACCATGTACATTTTTCCTTATCTATGTGAATCTTTCTTTCAGTATAAAAATAATTTTCTTTCAGCGCGCGGAAGAGGATGAAATCAAATGCAAGCTAGCATTTTTCCTTCACATACCGTTTCCTCCGTGGGATATATTCCGACTGTTTCCATGGGCCGACGAAGTCCTGCAAGGGATATTAGGTGGATATATACTTACTACAATAAAATAGCATTAGGTACTCCCTCTCTTCCCGTGGATGCTATAAAGGGCGACTAAGGGACGAAAATCATAGACGGTGAAGTCTTCCTGTGTAACAATAACATCCACTGCAGTCACCAACAAGCGTAGCAGGCGCACAAACTATTGGCAAAGATTCAGCAGTGGACCTCGAAGTGCTGATGGATTGATGGATTTAGTTTAGAATTTAGTTACAGTACTTTTAGGTATTAGGTAATTTTTTACTTAGGAATTTAACGAGCTTGTGTGTTTGTAACACACAGATCATGACTCGGTCAGACTGATATTTATATAAACGATAAATTCGGTCTCTGTACTGAATATGCATGTTTGACGATAAGATATATAATAGTATTAGACTATCAGTGGGTTCAATAATATAGACGGTATCGTATTTTTTAAACATTGTTATTATTTATCAATCATTGTAATGTCGTAAAATGTACCACTTGATAGATAACAAGAGTTAATTAAAACCTTTTATTAAAGTAGTCGAATATTTATTATTTAACTAAATATGTGTAAACGAGTCTTTGATTTTGATTTTAAGAACATGAGTCATAAAATCGGTGAGAGTTAAATGTCACATGATGGTTCTTTGCAGGCTGTGATATGGTTGGATTCCACATAACAGACTACTGCTTGAACTTCATCGATTGTTGCCAAAGAAACCTGGGTTGCCGTGTGGACAGAAAGAATCTTCTGGTCGAGTTAGGTGGCCGCACTATTTGCGTCAGACCTCTACCTATTGGAGTACCCTTCGATAGATTTGTTACTTTGGCCCAAAACGCTAAACCAGTGCTCGCTACCAACCAGAAAGTGATACTGGGTGTCGATAGACTGGATTACACCAAAGGATTAGTGCACAGACTAAAAGCTTTCGAAAGACTTCTAGAGAAACATCCAGAACACATCGAGCAGGTCGTGCTACTTCAGATCTCAGTGCCGTCGAGAACGGATGTGAAAGAATACCAAGACTTGAAAGAAGAGATGGATCAATTGGTGGGGAGAATTAACGGGAGTTTCACAACACCAAACTGGTCTCCTATAAGGTGAGTTTAGAAGTAGTTTGACATCAGGATCACTTATTCTAAAGCACTATACGATAAAGATATCGATCTTAAGTAAAGGGTCTATAAAATTGGCCTACGTATTTATTTCTATCTTGTGTCAATGTATATTTGCGAGTTATTAAATGAAAACGGCATTACTTCTAGATATATTTACGGCTGTGTCGGGCAAGAGGAGCTAGCAGCCTTCTACCGCGATGCCGCAGTCGCTCTGGTTACGCCATTGCGAGACGGTATGAATCTCGTTGCAAAGGAGTTCGTAGCCTGCCAGATAAACAAACCCCCAGGAGTACTGATCGTGTCTCCATTCGCTGGTGCTGGAGAGATGATGCACGAGGCTCTGATTTGCAACCCTTATGAGCTGGATGATGCTGCTGAAGTTATACACAGGTAATAAGACAAACAATAGCTTAAGCTGCTACAAAATGTTTCTTAAAACTGTGCTTCTGTTTTTGCAAAAAGTCAATCATAAAAGATGGTCACCATTTATTTTTCCGTTCCGTTTTCTTAATAACTGATTTTAGCAAGGAGGTGCCTTCTTGGCTCGATGTAGTTATAACAAAAATACTAATTTGTTATTCGTGCAAATTCACCGATATTTAAATATCTTAAATCCGGCTCCTTAACAAATAATAGATAGAAAAAGCCCTCACAGCCATAATATATCTTCTCAGAGCGCTCATAATGCCAGAAGATGAGCGCACGGTCCGTATGAACCATCTCAGACGGCGGGAGCAACTGAACGATGTGGACAGTTGGATGAAGGCATTCCTCAAAGCCATGGACTCTTTGGAGGAAGATGCTGACGACATTGGTGCTACCACCATGCAGCCTGTTACCATTGATGATTTCGACGAGTATCTATCGAAGTAAGTAGAATTAACTATGTTATACTGGTGGTACACATAACATAAGAGTATATAAAACTTTGGAAGTCGCTATTAAGTGTAAAAATAGGCTAATTTAAAAGAAACGCAAAATACAATGTTTTGAAGTATTTTTTGAGCACCTATCTATCATTTACAAGAACCTAGTTTCTTGAATTGAGTCTATGGCACTCCAATAGGTACCAGAAATTTGAATTATGGTACTACTTATTTATGTTCCTTTCCTTACCTTCAGATACATCGGCTACACGCAAAAACTGGCTCTTCTTCTTGATTACGACGGTACCCTGGCACCTATCGCGCCACACCCAGACCTTGCCACTCTGCCATTGGAGACCAAACACACTCTGCAACGCTTATCAAATATGTCTGACGTAAACATCGCCATCATATCTGGGCGAAATGTCGACAACGTCAAGAATATGGTAAGATTTGTAACTTATGTTTATCTGCATGAAGAGTTGTTATGTTTATATTAAGCACCATCAGATGCGCGATTTGATGCATTTCATACGTGAATCAGTTCTTCTGAAGGTATGTTAAGCCGAAGAGTAGATGAGAATCAGAGTATGTTAATAATTTATTCGTAAACTAAATACTATATAGTATTGATTCTCGTATTTACATTGGTCGAAAATTAAATAAGGTAAAACTTTGTTGTACACACCAAGAATTATCAAATTGTTCAAACATTTAGACACACGATAATATTACAAATATACATATAAACGAGCATAATGGTCAATGACAATATGTAGTTAATTACTTACATACATTATTTTAGAGAACAATCAAGTTATTAATTACATGCGTAACTATATGTAGTGAATATTTTTTATGTATCGGTAATTAGTAGCTTTGGACACTTTTGATACACTTGGATAGTTTTATGAAAAGAAGACTTTACATGCGTGAATTTAATTACATTTAAAATGATTCAGTTAAAAAACCGCTTATGTGAACAAAATACATATTACCTAACAGTGTTATCATTACAAAGTAGGTATAAAACAATGTCGCTTCCCGCTATCTGTCCCTATGTAGGATTAGATCTTTAAAAGTACGCAACAGATTTTGATGCGGTTTTTTAATACATAGAGTGATTCAAGAGAAATGTTTATATGTATAATAAAATCCATTATATAGTAGACAAGTGCGAAGCCGCGGCCAAAAACTAGTTTAGAATAATATAATAGTTTTAATGTCTTCTCTATATCTAGTTTGTTATTTTGTTTTACCTAAATGCCGCGAACCGTTGATAAATAATTTTAACATCTTGAACTGTGCGATAGCACGTTTTTGTGATTACCAGTTCCTACATACTTACAAACTGGACTCTTGTATTTATCATTATAAACCGAAATGTCATAAAAATGTTAAAACATAAACTTTTTGAACGGTGTTTTCACCAAATGGGGCGTGTTATCGATTCTTCAAGTTTGAGCCGACCGCGACCTAAGTAGATTTGCAATAACAAACACTTATCGTTCGAACTTTGACTAGTACTATCAGTTTTAAACAAAAATATTCTTTGTTTACATATGTACAGTAGTCAACATCCCTAAGAACTAACCGGGTCTTGATATCATAACGTCGTTACGTAATTGAGAGGCCGGACTCAAGTCACGTGTTCAGATTGTTTACTCAACTCACTTTGTGCTTACGATGAAATCGGTAGGTGTGTTCGTTGCTTAATGTTCGCTACGTCACAAAACTAAATATTGTGTCGCGTCGTATGCTTTTGGTAGTAAGTACGTAATATTTCTCCGTCATCGTTTACCTACATAGGCACGGAATTCATTAGATACACAAGATGACAATCATTTAATGTCCCATTTCTGGGCATCATCTATCCCCATAACCGGGTAGACCTGTCTACTCGTTTATCTATAGCGGATTGGAGAGCTTTAGAAATTAAGTCCCAACTCGTATTCAGTTCCGCCTTGACCATAAAGACACGCGGGGATCGTGTCTAAAGCCCTGCACTGAGTGGGAGATTGGAATGGCCAATATGTCAGTAAAGTCTTATATATGCTGTCCAAACAGGGCTCCACATTCTTACGCGCCCAATTGGTTCAGCATTCCCTAAGACGATGTTTCCCATGTGGAATTTTAAATACACAAACACACAAGTAAATCCTATCTCATTACAGGTTGGCATAGAAGGCATCACATACGCTGGAAACCACGGGCTGGAGATTCTTCACCCTGATGGCAGCAAGTTCGTTCATCCCATGCCCATGGAGTTGCAGGACAAAGTTGTTGACCTGCTTAAAGCCCTACAGGAACAGGTGAGCGGAAACTTAGGCACTACAAACAACACATACAAACGTAGATACTATATACAGGGCCGGCCTTAGCCGTCTAGGCGTCCCGGGCGAGTTACTCATTTGGCGCCTCGATCGTCCAGAATTTGGTGCCCCGGCCGAGTTACACTAAGCGTCCGTAATGCCCCATAAAGTGAAATATTTGTGTGGATATGAAAAAAAATCGCTATAAATCTAAAATCGTAAAAAATTGGTTAATAAAATTACATTTTATTTTCATACAATGGTGCGAGACCGTGCCAACCTTTAACAGCATTTCACAATTTACATTGTTAATTCAAATGTCAAACAGCATTTCTTACAGTTTTAACCGTCACTTAATCTCAATCTGAATCTGTTTCCTCTTTACTTCAGGTGTGCAAAGATGGCGCATGGGTTGAAAATAAGGGTGCGCTACTGACCTTCCACTTCCGCGAGACGCCGGGCCCGAAGCGCGCGGCGCTGGCGGAGCAAGCTCGCCGCCTCATCAAGGCGGCCGGCTTCGAACCTGCGCCCGCGCACTGTGCTATTGAAGCGCGTCCGCCCGTTGAATGGAATAAAGGTGGGTATTTTTTATATATGTCCACCTATATCTATGATATATGTAGGTATATACCTTACTATATTGGAAAACTGGACCATAATAATTTACCTTTTTCCTCCAGTGTCTAGTAAATTCTAGTACAATGCAAACCCACATCCAATGTAGATAGGTGGGTACTTATCTTATTTTACGGGTGTATATAGGTAAAATTAAGAGCACAATTACTATCTTCATCGAAGACCACACAATACCAATTGAATATTAAAACATTTCCATGTTGAGGTTGTAAGTCCGTAGTGCGTCACTGACTCTATGCCTACCTAAAATATCTTCAAGGATCCTTCCGACATTAATATAATGGATCTCTTCTTTAGGATAAGTCAATTAAATTTTCTCATGTTTCATCATTATCTTCATATGACTTAAATAAATATACCTAATCAAAAATTTTGATGTTAGAGGTTTTTAATATATTCACTTTTTAAAAGATTTTGCTTAGACCTTATACATAAAATTATACTTAAAAAACTACATACCTTACATGTATTTAATGTTACTTTTCTTCTGACGAATAATTTTATTTTACCTACCCAGGCATTCTTCCAATGAAAAACTTAAATCCTTCAAGTTAATTTAATGAATTCCAGGGTCTATTATACATATTCCATCTAATCCACCTTAGTTCCACAATAGCATCATTTTTTCCATTTAATAACACAAGTGCAATTATTATAATCATTTATAAAAAAATCTCAACACTGAATATGAAACTTCCACGCTACACGCTAATTGCTTTTCCCGCCCGAATTAACTTTTTTAAATCACGAATACGGCCAACTAAATATACAGCCAACGTTGTTATTTGAGTGGACAATTTTTACACAATAAACAAAAATATCTAAAAGTGACCTTACATTACAATCAATTACAATGCTTACAAAGTATCTATTATTTTTTTTAATCCGACAAGTAGATAGTATTTAGTGAGTATACCTTATTGTTTTTCAGGTCGTGCATCCATTTACATTCTGAGAACTGCTTTCGGCTTAGATTGGAGTGAAAGGATTAGGGTCATTTATGCTGGTGATGACGTCACTGACGAAGACGCTATGTTGGTAAGTTACTCATTGCAATTATGTATACTAATAAGCCTAATTATCTTATGATAGGCTTTCATACATCGCAAGCAAAAAAAAACATAGATACAGCTTTGGAAGCTCGATCTTTATTGAAAACAAATGAATACCTATAAGGGTGTTGGCCCATCCCAGTAAATAAATATTCTAATCTTTGGTTTCTACCCACAGGCACTGAAAGGTATGGCCGCCACCTTCCGTATCGCGTCATCGCACATCACGAAGACAGCGGCCGAACGCCGGTTGTCTTCTACCGACTCAGTGCTAGCGATGCTCAAGTGGGTCGAGCGCCACTTCTCCCGCCGCAAGCCGCGTGCCAACTCCATCACCACCTACAAGCCCTCGAGGAAGGCCAGGGAGAACATCCAAATGCACATGTCCTACCAGATGCCGCCGCGGTCGCCGATGCAAACGCCCCCGCGGAGCCCTGACAAATCCAGTGGCTCTGAATCCAGCTAAACTATTTATGGGTTAGTTCGAACACGATCGTACAACCAAAACGCTAATTTATCGGATATAGATTAACGAAAATTATAGATGGTTTAGATTTTGTATCAAATGCCGATTTGCGCAATATCAATGAGGTTTGGTCTTACAGATGATTTAGATTTTGTACAATTTCTGGCATAATCTTTGTACCAAATCAAATCTCGACTTTTGGTCACTCCTAACTAACATTGGCAGTACGACGTGTTTGAGCTTTTATACTTAACATGAATCTAAAGATGTACACGATCAACATTCTAACGTTAACATAGAAGCGAGAAAGGATAGATATTTTGCACGTTATTCGCCAATGACGTAATACCCACTAATTGATCGTGTAGGAGTGTTAACCCGGAGGGGTCACTATTCCGTAGCACATTTATTTATGATCACGCGGCACAGCGTGAAATACGATAAGAAAAATAAATTATTTTAAAATTCATGTCTCAAATGTATAATGTGAATCGAAATAATTAATTCGATGTATGTACTTGTTACTGAATTTTCACGAAGATTATCTAACAAAATTTTGTAGAAATATAGGTATTTCTCGTTGTTTGCTTAATACGTTTCGCTTTATAAACATACGTAACGTAATTACGCATCGTAGATTTATCGTTTTATTTATGTGATATAGGGTAGCCATATTTTTAATTTGCTATTTGAAATGTAGTAGGTATAACCGTCAAGACTAATCCGTTATGGAGCAGTTTGGTGGACTATGATCCAGCCTGCTCTAAGTTAGCTCAAAAGTCATATCAAATTTTACCTTTGACAAATTTTACAAGAAAAAGTTTAGGGCATTTACCCAGGCGTTTCTAAAATTTTGAAAGTTTACCTTTTATGATGTACTAATAATAGATGAGAATTTGTAATAGATAAATACATTTTTAATATCCACTTTCTCATGCAATTTAATAAATTCCATTCGTAGCTCTGTTATTGATAAATTTGTTTACTAGTGGAAATTTTACCTTTAGATTTTTTATCTCACACAAACATTATTATCGACGAATGTTTCGCACAAATTATTCCATTCCTATAAAAGATAAATACCACAAATCCTCTCATTGATAAATGTTACCATTAAATGTATGTCATTTTGCTATTGTAAATATTGTGATTTTTACTCCTTATTTATAAGCACTTAATAGAGATCTATTGCATGTTTTATCCTTCCTATCGTAATGCAGCGATCGAATACCTCTTAGCAGCAGTTACATAGTATATGTAGCTACTATTACGATTATTTCCTAAGGTAATTGCGGGCCGCATTTTGACAGCGAAAAGGGCCCGAAGATGCAGACAGCTGTAAAGGGTCACAAAAAAGTGTGCAATACCTAAAAGGGCTACTAGTGTTTATGAATAAGGAGCTATCTTTACAAGAACTAGTCTAGTTAGGGTACCTGTCGTTACCATAGTATATTCGATGTGTACTGAATGTCTCGAATTTCCATGAGCTTTGTATTTTTAGATACATATATGTTTTGTAAGGTATTCAATAAAATTTACAACAGACACAAAATAGTAATTATTTTAATTCATAAATATGTACAAAATGTTCGTGATTTAATACATCTTATAACCTGAATAAAAGCAAACTATTTTGTTTGGAATGGTTAAATACTCTTACGCAGTCCTGTATTATCCTAATTATTCGATTTTTGTGTAAATTGCAATTTTTGTAACAATAAAAATATAAAAATAAGTAACGTGACGTCGTGAACTCGGTATTGGACTGCCATAGGGCTGAGACACATATAAGCGGTGTGGCGCTGCATCGTTAAATTCGGCGTTGCAACGCAGAACCTTGCAACTTTCAATGCGCTTCCTATACCTGCATTTGTTTAAAAAAATCTCCTCGTGCAACGACAGTTTAACTTGCTTTGTAAAGCACTGACGTCGTTCGGTGTCGGGATCAAACATGTTCGAGTCGATTTTGTGTCTTCCTTCTTCAGGCAACACTGAACAGCTGTCGGCCAGCCGAAGAAAGCTCAGTGTAAACGAGCCCTTAGCAGGGTTAAAATTCTGTTGGTCTTATATGTCTTTGGCATCCCAAATACTGTGAATATATTTCAAGAAAGCCTTTTTTAAATTGCAATGAACACAAAAACCAACCAAATTTAATTTCATTTTCAGTGTCGTGTTTCAGTCATATTAACGTGATATCTAGTGCATAAAATTCAGTTATAATAAATGTATAGTTTAATAACGTAAGGTACTTTACAATACTAGGTATATTTTAAATATTTCGTAACCTACAACATCAAATGCCAAACATACTTGCCTACGTACTTTGTTTTATTGCACAAAATTGCCTTTATGCTTCAATTGCCATGCATTAATCTATGAAGTAATGGACGCCGATTTAGATAAAACTCAATTTAAAAAATAAGTAAAGAAAATTCGAAAGAACACAAAAATATTTGGTCTCATTGAAAATTTCAGTTATCTTGGGTATACATTGTTTGCTTAACAACAAAATATTTTTTATTTGGAATCTATGAACGCAATTTGGTGCAATATTATAATTTTATCACACCAACGCAATGCGCTATTAGGCGTTTAATTTAACTTTTTACACGTTGTACGACCTAGTTCTGCTGTTTTACTTATAACGTTTATTCGTAATCCACTACTCCGTAGATCAATACACGGGTGCTAAAATTAACGTGGTATTAGTATTACTAGAAATTCCAATGACTGCAACTTAACAATATAATTTACAGAGTAATGTTTAAGGATTCCAGCCTTGAAGATATGTTCAAAGGTAAGTCTTCAAGCCGCAACACATATTTGTTTCTTTCTTTATTTTTTTATTGCACTAAAATGCAATAAAATGATTTACCGCGTTTCGATATGGAATGTTAGGACACTTTTCAGAATAATAAAACTATGTAAGTATTATGATAAAGAAAAATTATACTTAATTTTTATTACTTGTCATTTTGAAATTATTTTGCAGTGCTCTGTAAACTTTTCACTTTATTTCTATAAAGATGGACAAGGTAAAAGGAATCTAATAATAAACATAATAAACGCGGTAACCAGAGCCGCAGTTTTGCAATACGAAATCAGTTACCCTTTCACTCCAAAACAACTGCTTAAACGTAGCAATACATTAAACCGTCTATACCGAACATACTTATAATAATGGCATAAACCTCAGTAATAAACAAAGTCCTTAATATATTAAAAATAATTATAAAACTGTCTTTACACATATTCACAAATTACACTAGAGTCCGTATCACAATACAAAATAAATGCCTTTGTGCGTTTAGACATTATTATGAGAGACGACGAGCCAGGAGAGTATAAAGTAGAAGAGGCATATGGGATACACCGCGAGAGCTTTCTTGCCTTCGGGCTGGCTGTCACCGAGGAATTTCGTTGCGGCTGGAAATTAAAGATTAACTTAAAGATAACTTACTCCACAAATACTCTATACATTTGTGCAGTTATACAGTCGTTATATGTTAACATACACTAGAATATGCTAAGTTAGTAAATGAATTGTAATAAACTGTTATTGAAATATATTTTTTCCAGTAATAAGCTAATCAAGTTAACATAATTTTAAAATTGTGATGAGAAACGTGAAGTATAAGTTAATTTTCTAGTAAAATAATAATATAATTTATCAATATATTTTTTATCGCGCATGTTGAAGAGGTATTTTGTTGATTAATTCTTTGCCGCAACCCTTTTATGTCCCACTGCTGGGCATGGGTCTTCTCCCATAACTAAGAGAGGCTTGGAGCGTGCTCCAATGCGTGTTAGTGGTGATTAATCCTTCATTTCAATTTATTTCATAAGTCATGAAATATTTGTATTTAATGCACACAGTTGGGCAGTATTAAGGTCAGAAAAATTCAATGGCAAGATCCAAGTACAAGAAAATCCGTCTCTTTTCACATAATAAAAATATAAAACTACTTACCAAAGGTGGCCCAAACGAATCCAATCATAGATATAACCAGCCTCAGGAAGAAAAGGAATGAGGTCTGTGAGGAGAACAGGATGATCCGGCATACGACCAGGGCTAGTGCGATCGGGAACAGGCAGTATCCCAGCACACACACCGATTGGAAGAATGAGCTGAAATAAATCAAGCATTTTTAGGTAATAAGGAACTAGCAAATTACTAAAAGGGTAAACTGGTATAAATTGTATCTTATCTAATCTATTCATTGATAAATATCTAATCAATTATTTAGAATTTGTTTCATCCATATTTGCTCATTACTATAAGTTAAAATGCCATGTCTATTCCAATTCTCAGAAGTAATTTAATTGTGATCTAGGAGTTTACAAGAAGCAGCAATATAAATTTCTTAGCAATTTTGGCTCAATTTCTAGTATCAAAAACACTTCTTTAGCTAAGAAATAATGATTTAGCTTATTATATGAGATTTTTGTTTTATAAGGTCTTATTAATACACAAGTACAGTGACTTATAGTAATATAAAAAGCAAGTCCAAATAATTAGTCATTCTATTGAAAGGTAATCCATTGTTACATCTAACGTAAAGATTATAAGTATTTTATGCTCTTGAAACATAGATGTTCAAATTACCTACCACGCAATCAATATAACTCAAATAATATATTGCCACTAGCCAAATATGATTTATAAGGTACATTACTTACATATTCCCTCCTAGCAACTTGGAGTTCAGCGTGACTACCGCAGCACCTATCCACACCAAGACAAACACCTCAGCAAACTCGGGGCCTCCGTCGTTAGAGTTGTCAGCACGTTCAGCCCCTTGCAGGATGGTCGCCATCAGCGTACAGAGTAATAGGGGGCCCCATAGATCCCCTGAAATAGCATCGTGTTTTGTGAAAATAATAAATGTGTGAATTTTGATCTTCCATAAAGGATTTTTAAAATATTATGAAAATATCAAACAAGCACGCAGTTCAATGATAGTAAGTGACCATTACCACAGATAAGTTTTTCTTGAGATTGGCATTGCTACCACTGAGGACTAATTTGAAAAGCCTCAGATAAGTTTGTCTTAAGAGATACCAGATATACTCTCACAGAGATTCTTATTCTACCACTACAAATTGTTGTCAACAACAAAACATGTTAAAATAAAATACATATTGTTTTGTACTAAATTATTCCAATTGTTGTGAAACTTCCCATAACTTTATTACAGAAAAATGCAGATTTTAAGTAGAATGGTACACAAAATCAACCAAGCAATGCAAGAACATATTTTTATTGAAAAAGTAATTACTTACATTCTTTGAGTAAACTGGTTTTCTCCCTTGGAATGAGGACGTGATAGAATTTATTACCCACTGCTCTGAGATCTCTGAGCTAAAACAAAATTAATAAAATATTAATCTATGTGTGATACATTAAAATCCACAGTTAATATAGTTTAGATTTTCTGCAGTCATATCTATAAAACACAAGATAGACCCTAATCCACAATAGAAATCTAAATTAATTATGGAAGACATTTGGGCAGTTATTGAACCTGAAATTACCTATGGAGTAGGTCAAAATGGTGATATCATGACACTAAGACCAAGTTAAAAGGTCTCAGATAAATATGCCACACTTACCGCACCCTTCAAACCAGAACCCAAGAGCCTTTAATTTAAAAAGCAAGGATAGGTGTGGTGGTGGTGTTTTCAAATTCGAACTATGTAGGGTTCTATGTACCTTGAAGAACGAAAAATAAAGGAATATATTGATGACACTATTGTCTTTTGACAACCTGCGTGGCAGAACGGTTATCATACCGGTCTGACGTCCCGAGTTTGATTCTCAGCCAAACAGACATTTAAAATAATAAATTTAGATTTCTGTCTGGGTCTGGGTGTTTGTATATTCGTGTATGTATGTGTCCATGGCACCCACAACACAGGAGAAAATCCCACTGTTTTTTTAATTATACAAAATTCACTTTGATCAGGTTCATAAAGTAGTGTAAGTTAGGCAACTCACAAATGTTTCTTTGATGGGCTCATCAAGTGTGTTGAACTCCATGCTATCCCCCGAGGGCACACCCCTCGTTGGTATATTCATTTCACCCTCAACCACCCCCACATCCCCTGCTGGATACATCTGAAATTTAAGAGATTAATAGCCATTATATTAGGTACTCAGCATAGGTGGGGCAAGGCGTGGGCGATGCGGACAACCACCCACGGCCTCGCAGTCAGGGCAGCCTCACACCCTGGAGGTTTACATTTTTTATTTTGCCGTCAAATCTGTTGGCGTATGGGCGAATGGCCTCGCAAAATGTATCTTACCCACACAAAATTTTAGTCTCCTCTGTTACTTAATTATGATTTTCCAATATTACTCACCAGGCTTTCTTGGAATTATATAGATATAGATAAGAGCAAAATATTGTCATAGTTATTTATGAAAAACACTTAGAATATGTTAAATTATTCTATACACTGTTTAATCTGGTGAAAGAATTATAAATTTAAGTGTAATTGTATGTGGAATGCCGCTAAAAGGATGTTTATTCTGATAGATGTAAAAAAGAACTCCTATCTAAGGAAATATGCCACATTCAAATCTACGATTGATGTAATAAATCACTTTTTGTAAGTTATTTGTGGACCCAATTTTAAAACAGTCCAATCGCAATTAAAATGTATTTGATTAACAAATAAAATCATTCTTATATCGAATCAGACAAGAATGAGATGTAGAAAATATAGAGTTAATTGATTTCATGTAAGTTGAATATTACAAAAATATAGAATTAATATATCTTATATGAGACAGATAATACATGCATGTATGCAGTAATTACACAAACTAGGAAAATTTATATTAATAATTGATATAATTCGTGTCTATTTTATTACAATTATTAGTTTAGCAATAATAGAGTTTTAGTATTTGCACTAGAGTTACGTAAATGATATTATTAATCCTTTAAGTCAAATTAAAAAGCATTTTAAATACAAGGAAATACAGTAAAATGCAGTAAAAGCTAGTCGGTAAATTTATAGAAATTATAGATAAAACAATCTTGATTAACCCGAGTCTATAATACTTACATCGTATTTTGCTTCAAAAGTAGTCATATTTGTAATCACCTAAACACTTTTATGTACGATTTCTTAAAAAATATTGTGACTAAATACAATTCCAACACATCAGAAAAATCAAACTTGACCAGGAATTTGACGTTTAAGTTTTTTTTAGTGTCCTTAATAAACTCTACGACAGTGATGTTTCAGAAAACATACAGCCTAGGAGACAATAAATTCAATAAAAACATAAAAATAACAGCTGATTTTGTTTCACTCTTTATCATTTTAACACATTATTTTATCTATAGCTATTTAAATACGATTCCTTTTATAAATATGCGAAATTAACGTTTGTATTCAATTTAATATTCTTGTAATAATGTTTCATTTGACGCAAGTGTTTAGTGGATTAATGTTTTGATATATTAAGAAATATTTAATTTTTATCCTTAATCTACAAACCATAACAAAATATTGTATATAAATATATTTTTTGCTTTAAATAACATTAATACAATGCTATGAAAAATATTGTGGTACGAAAGATGTTAACAAAGTGTTGGCACTGAATATTTCCCGTAATATCTTCGTCCAAGCAATCCGATGCATTTAAAAATCTGTCTGACGTTAAACGTCATATGTCAAAAAAAGTTTACCGACTTGTCCGTTGTCCGACTCCGATAACATAACCACTAATATTGTAATTATTGTACTGTTGGATTTACTGTGTTATTTTTGTGTGGTGTAGAATATCTTATTTTGTCAAAAAGTGGATTCTCTATCAAATACACACATCTAAAACAAAACCATTCATAATCAATGAGTGTAGCAGGAGCATTTCAATTGATGTCTTGAGGTTTTCGGAATCCCAATTTTTGTAATTACTCAGAATGGATGAACCTAATAAATTCCAGCAAATGCAGGATGAAATGTCCAGGTAACTTTCAAGTTTCATTATTATCAAATGCAATTTCATTGAAAATGCACAAAAAATAGCAAGAGATGTAATCTCATTTATGTTTATCTGCACATTCAATTGCAATTTATTTTTAATTAAAAGAAAATTTATGAGATAAAAGCGACTGAAATTCCATGAAGAATATCGTTATAAAATGTATTTAAAATTGGTCTTAGAGACAAGGTTAAACTCACCTTTTCCCTTTTAAGTGTAAGTTATGTTAAGTGTTCAAGGGGCCAATGCCCTGCCCAATCCGCCCTTTCTTGTCTCACTTTGGCGACACCCATGGACCAGTCCACTTGCTATAAATAACCTATAAAAATAATTCCAGGTTTGAAGCGGAAATATCCGGTGCTGATGTAGTAGCCGTAAGACCTGTGATAGGATCAGCCACCTTCGGCTCGGTGCAGCAGCAGCTGGAGCGGGTGCCACCTCCACCGCCGCCACCGTCCATGATGCCACCGTTTGATTCCTCCATGCTCGGAGCCAGGATGATGTTCCCTACCGTGCCACCTCCACCTCCGCCACCATCTATGATGATACCAGCCTCGGTATGTTTGTTGAATATTGACCTGTTACATTTACTTGTTTACTGGCTTTAATTTTAAATTTTCTTGCTAACAAAAATTCTTACGCCTTCACATTTTTTCTTCCATTTATAGCTAAATAGATTTTTTTATTTTTTTTTTATAAGATCGAAGTAGCAAAAAAGCGTGCAGTCCATCTGATGGTAAGTGGCTACTGCCGCCCATGGACACCCATAATTAACCCCAGATAAGATCAAGTCCTATCTAAGGATGATCTTTTACATTTACTTGTTGTTTACTTGCTTTAATTTTAAATTTTCTAACCTAATGTAACAAAAATACTTACGACTTCACATTTTTTCTTGCGTATAGAGCTGAAGGGATATAAGACTATTTTCGTACCTTAGAATTTATGCATTATGTAAATTATTTTGATCTGATCAAGTGACTCGTAACAATCAGAGATACATATGATTTGAACCTTAGACCTCCAATGTCAGATGCATGATGTTAAAAGTAAAGACCGCATAACTTTTTCATCTCTTTGTTTATAAAACAAAGGGCAAACTACAACTCATTACAATTAATTTTCACCCCAGGTCCAACGACTACGTCCCCCTGGCATCCCGGACGTGTTTCCACCACCAATGCCGTTCCTCCGTCCCGGAATGCCGGGTCCGCAGCTGATACCGCCGCCCCCGCCCAAACCGCAACCCGTAGTGCTGTCCGCCGCGCCGAAACTGTACAAACAAAATAAAGAGGATGAAGAGAGGAAAGAAAGACACGAGAGTAGGAAACGGGTGAGTTGAATTTGGCAATACATTTATATGGTTGGGTTAGGCTAGGTTAGAATGAATTATTTGTTTAAGGACCATTATTTAGGGCAGTGGTTCCTAATTTTTTGATAGCGGAGCCTTTTTGAAAAGTGAAATTTTTCATGGAGCCCTAACAGAAACGAAAATGTTACGTGCATTATTTTTGTACTGGGTTATCATGTTACAATGTAATTGTATATACTATAAAGTAAAATTATAGCCCGCAAAGGCTTTATGTAGCCCCATGGCTCTGACGAGCATACTTTAAGAATGGCTGACATAGGAAATCCTTTTGCTACTGTTTAATCTGTTTTTTTATTACACACAGACATACTGTTAAAGATTTAAGTTTCTTTTTTATTTTGTACTGTTAATTCGCTCTTCAGACTACTATTGGTATGCTTATGTCCAACTGTGGACCTCTAAGTTTTAAAGAATGGACGGTGTAACAACTATTTTCTTGTACACACATTGATTTTGTAAATGAACTTATAAGTAAAATCAGTATGATTCCTACATGAAACATCTATGTTCCCTAGAAACGTGAGCGCCTTCCCTCTCCACCCAAACAAGAGATAGTGCGGCTGCCGTCCCCGCCGCCGCCGCCCCCGCCGCCGATCATCTCCGTCACGGAGACCATCGTACCCAAGGCTAAGAAAGAGAAGAAGCATAGGAAGGTGGGTTGTCAGTAATACAGTCAGCAGCAAATAGTTGGTGATATTCAAACTGTCCACATTGTTAGATACAACCAAAGTGCTCAATAATATCGGCACAACCAATGTGTTCTAATTGTTGACAACATCTTAAACTCCCAAATGAGGACGTTCATAAATTCAAAATGATAAAGCCAGTCAAATTGTCATATACAACAATCACTACTATAAGACTATGATTAATCGTATCGTATAATTTAATTATATTATATTAAATTAATTATTGCAAAAATTATGGTTTTTATCTCACAAAGATGAAAATAAGATGATCAATGATTGAAATGTCATGAGAGCATTAGGTGTACCTTATACTAAGTGTATTTATGTAAAATGGCTACAGCCCAAATTCATAAAGCAATAATAAATTGGTTATTTTTCTGTTAAATATTACTTTTATATGGATATATTTGTAAAATGGATGTTGACGATAAATGTTTATACATTATTCTTATTATCACTTGCATGCCCTATATACATACTTTTAAGTACATAAAATCAGTGCTTAATCAACAACTAAGATTTAACAGTCATACTTCTTAAACTGTATATTTTTATCGGGCTACAGGTGGTGCGTACAGCAGGGGGTCAGGTGTGGGAGGACGTCACATTGCTGGACTGGCCCGACGATGACTTCCGCATGTTCTGTGGCGACCTCGGCAATGACGTCACCGATGAGTTGCTCGTGAGTGTCACCCAACATACGTGCATTAACACATTCAATGCTAACGTTTGCATAAATATTTATACATACGTTATGAACAATATGTATGAGAGCATAGGTACACACTTATATAGAGAATTATCACGTAGGGTAAATGACAACAGGTAATAGAGCGAGAAAGAAAAACAGAGAAGAGATGTGTAAGAGGGAAATAGAGTGGTAGAGAGAGTATAGTATACCCCTCTGTTCATATTGAGGAAAAGTTTAACATCGTCACATAAATACATTAATAACACATAGCTTCTTTAATCCTAAAGGATCAAGCTATTATTTTCTCTCATTCAAATTATATGATTTTGGAAATATTGAGAATTTCTAGAGGTCTATTCTCAGGACTATATGACGCACCAATATATTAATCATTCTACAGTTTTTTACTTACCAGTTATGTACCAATTTTTACATACACAATAACCCTACTGATATTATTTTCAGGTAAGAACCTTCAGTAAATACAGCTCGTTCCAAAGAGCCAAAGTGATTAGAGACAAGCGGACAAACAAGAGCAAAGGCTTTGGGTTTGTCAGCTTCAAGGACCCGGGAGACTTTATCAAGGCTATGAAGGAAATGGATGGTAAGAATGAAATATAAATTTTTATTGGGCCCAACAGTTAAATTGCAGGGTAATTTTGCAAAGTCTATGCCGGAAATGTATAGTTGCAACTTGTGTTGTGTAGTGTCGGACTTGAAAAGCACCACCCCTCTCTTGTAGTTGAATAGGGGACTTAGGGGAAAATCCAGGAAATGACAAGCAGCGTCTTCCAGTGTAACGTCAACACCTAATACCGTCACCAATACAGATGCCAGACATGGTGATTATTGACAAAAACCCGCATTTGAAGAGGACTATATATAGTTGACCTCAAAAGGCTGGATGGGTGTATCCTAAACGCCTATATTTAGTTGTGGGCCTCAAGAGGCTGATGGTCGGATGGATGAATCCTTTTTGTATTCCAATGCCAGCTTTGGATTTATTGCTCTTGAAGTTTCTCCACTCCTACACGGGTCAAACTGCATCACACTGCTCCTATGCCGTATGGCAGAAGAAAGTATTACTCAGTAACCGTAATAATCCATGTAATTAATTCATGTAGGATGTTTTCTAACCGTCTACCATTGTTTCTGATAAGGTTTAAATATTAATGAAGGGTTATAAATTGCCAGGTCGGTATGTAGGCAGTCGGCCAATCAAGTTACGGAAAAGTACGTGGAGAACTCGCTCGTTGGACGTCGTGAGGAAGAAAGAGAAAGAGAAAGCCGCTCTTCTCTCGCAGCTCATGGCGGGGAACAAAAGCTGACAATAAATAATACTATAAAAACAGTTTCAAATCTTTTAGTTCTGGACCAATTGTCGTAGGCCAATGTATGTCAATAGTGTTTCAGTTAGTTGGAACATTAGTTTAGTTAGTTGAAATTTATAACAATAGTGTGGAGTTTAAGTAATGTGTGTTTCTCACTGTTCATTCTATTTTTGATTTGGAAAAGTGACTCGTCTTACATTTGCAAAAGACTTATAGTTTTGCTCGGAAACTTCCGTCCATATTGGGATAAAAGTTTCCAAAATTAGCCCATCGTGACATTATAAAACAGACCAAGATTTAATCCCGATTTAATCTTTTGTCTATCAGCTTGTCTATGATATAAATAGATATTTTTAATTCGAGTTTTCGCCTTTTTTTAAAAAAAATTATACACTTCCTGTAAATCACAATGATCAATAGAATATAGTTATTGCCTAGCTGTATTCTGGAATTAGTTTTGGACATGAACTGTTTTTTGTGGCTTTTCAATGTACATAATGTAGTAAATGTTGCGTGATTGTTTAGTAAATAAATAATTAAGTATAAAAATCTATTCGTAATATTTATTATACGAAGTGAAACCACAATGTTTTATTAGACTACTCAGAAAATCTACACGATTTTTAAACGATAGTTCTCTAAAGTGTGTCAAATGAGTCAAATCTACCGCACTTGGTCAGTCAGGTGGACTATGGTCAAAACCTCTTACTCTGAGAGGAAACCTGTGCCCAGCAGTGGGATAATAATGGGTTGACAATGACAATACTTTATATTATGTTTATAGATGGTGACTGTATTATAATTTTAATTGTCCGTGTGAAATAATATGACATTGTATTTCTTACGATGAAATAGAATAATAGTTTCGTTCAATTATACTGAGTAGCACCAATTTAATGCTCATTATAAATAAATAGTATATGCACAGTTTAACCTGCTATAAGTAGAAAGATTTTCATACAGAGTTCCCGATTTACCTAATAAATTACATGTAAAAAAGTTTTAGTTATTGTTTACTTAAAAGTTATTAAAAAACGTTCTGCTCGTTGTTGATTCTTATTTACAATTTTTCTTATGTTATAACGAGACAAGATGTATAGTTAACAATGAAACAAACTTTAAAATATACAATATAATACATAATAGATAAATAATAAATGATATAGACAAGTATATTGGTAATAATTTAATGTCCATTTAAATTCTTTGGCGCAAATTATTATTAAACATTATTGTACTTTACATTCTTACATTATCTTAATTTAACTATCTACATTTATATATAACTCTATAATCCGACAGGTGAAGGGGACGCTGTGGTCAAGATTTGAAATAAATTTATATTTTTCAACTTTAACATTTAATAAATAATAATTTTAAATTTCGTCAAAGACGTCTGCCAGGAAATATTTAATGTCGACATGTGAGTACAAAATATAATAATTACATTGCAACGTAAGTCGACATTACATTACTATTGATAGCTTAGCCTTTGAGACAACCGAAATAGGTAGTATAATATAGGTGGCAGACTGCGATGGTAATATATAAACAAACTTAACCATGAAGTTCATACCTGTTAACTGCATAATTATTCAATGCAAGAATTCAGAATAAAACGCGACCACAAATGCTTTTTTTTATATAGTTTTAACCTGACGATGAGGCAGACGGGCTACCTGGTGGAAAGTAGTCACCGCCGCCTATGGACATTTGCAACACCAGAGGTCGCCAATGCATCGCCGGCTTTTAAGGAGAGCTCTTTTTGCAGAAGAACCCCATGTCATACAAACAAATTACAAATCTATGATCGTAGTGTTCTCAACAACACCGTTCGGTTTGAGGCGTCGTGCACGCAACCTCACTATGGGTCTGGGTCTCGGGCGCGTGCGGGGCGGCGCGGTGGCCGCGGCCGCGTACTGGCTGTCCAGGCAGCAGCGGGCGTCGCCGTCCGCCAGGCCCGTGGTGGACGGACAGAAGGGGGTCGCGAAGTCTTCTACGCAGAATGCGCCTGATGCTCTGTAATATTTTAATGAGAGAAATAATTTGAGAGAGCAGAATTGTTTGAATTATTGTCTGTAGTCTGTATAAATTATGGTACACATAACAGTAGATATGGTTAGGTTTGAAGTGTGTTAAAGAAGGGATTTTTGTATCTACAAATATTCCATATTAGTCATCGGGATTGGCAACGAAAATATGACTGATTTTAAGTAATACTTCTATGATGTCGATGGCCTAATTTGGTCAGTTCAGACGTATACGTATAACTAAGTGTTACCTTACCGTCGGAACGAGGATTTACGTTAGTATTTGTAATTGTACTGAGATTTTATTGCGATTTTTCTTTCTCCCGAAACCTGGGCCTTAGACCCAGCCGATTTGCGGACCAAAAAAGTTCAATTTGTTTAATACGTAGGTATGTGAGGTTATAAGTTCCTCACCAAACGTATCTGTTATTTCCTTTCTCAAATCAAATCAAAAATATTGTATTCAAAGTAGATTATTTACAAGATTGTTTTTGAAAGTCAATATTTTTATTCTCTACCACAACTTCGAAAACTGTTTAGTTGTGGAGAAGGGGCGCAAGAAACTCCATAACACATCTCCGTAACATAACCATAACACATTATCCGACGTGTGTATCTAGTGACTCACGTCATGGGCGCAGGCTGCCCCAGCAGCACGGGCAGCGCGGCGGCGCGCGCGGGCGGCACGCGCACGGAGCAGCGCCGGCCGCACGGCGCCGCCGCGCGCGGTTTAAACAGGCTCTCCGCCTGGTAGCAGATCGACCACACGTGGCTGCATAGCGCCTCGTCTGGAAATTACGATAAAACCAAACATCTATATAATGCGATCAAACTAAGAATAGGAATGACCTTCGGCCATTTTGTGACGTC
>DWPV01000984.1:0-23214 GCA_018251915.1 Urbanus proteus proteus | reverse complement strand
TTTGGATTTGATTTTTTTTAAAATTTTATTTTAGAGCAAAGAAACCCTTATCCCCCCCCCCCCCCCCCCCCTAACCTAGCTAAACACTATCATTAGGCACAATAAAACACGTAAAAAAATTATACCTTTTTTAATACAAAGAAACCAGATAAGACACGTACATTGAACTTTACACAGAATTCTTTAGCTAGTCATTTGCATACGCAACTTCCGCTTTTCTTCTAAACGTTTTTTCAAATCGGTTACTTCTTTCGTATTTGTATCAACAACAACTTTTCTACTTTGTTTTCGTATTGTTGTTCGCTCTTCCATATACTTTTTTATAGTTTCTTTTGTCTTGTCTAGTTCCTTCTTTGCAGCTATATTCTCCTCTTTTATAACTTTCTTTTTTCTTTCCAGTTCTTCCTTTAAACTAATTTTCATTATACTCAACCGCTCCTGAAGTTCAGCCATCGACATTTCACATAATAAACCCAACCCTGATGACTCGGTTAAATCGATTATCTTAGGAAGTTTTGCTTTTTTAGCTATCATAGATAAAATTTTAATCTCTTTTATCATATTAATTCTTCGCTCTAGCTCTTCTTGTTTTGCTTTCATAGCTTTTGCTATAATATTTTCTGATTCCTTCTTTACGTTTTCTGCTATTTCCTTTTTTTTCATTGCTGCATTATTTTTGGATTCTAAAACATTCAGTTCTAGCAGTGAAAGCTTTTCAACAACTTTACGATTTTTTTCCATTATTACTTTTTTCCAATTTTCAATTTCGTCTTCCCATGCCTGTTTTTCCTTTAAAAAATCTTCATATTTCTTTTTATTATAATCTTTCAATTTCTTTTTAGCAATAACGGCTTCTTCATATGAAATTTGACCCATTAAATGTTTTTTCTCTATATCTATCAATCTTTCTCTCTCTTTCTCTTGACGATCAAATTCTTCCAACTCTTCAATTTTGGCCGAATTTCGACAATTATCCATCAGATCTTGCAACCATTGCGTTTCCTGTTGTTCTGTCATTTGTATTCTTTTATTCATCCTTTTTAATGTAGCTGCAGTTTCTTTCACCTCTAGCTGAGGTAGACTTTCACTCAAGTTTCGTTTCGATTTCAGTAAAGGTTTTTCACATTGATTGTTAATTTCACTTTCGATATTTTGTATTGTTTTGTAATATTTATCACTTTTTCCCTGTGCATAGTGATTATTTTTATTTTTTACCTTGTTTAACAACGATAAAGCTTTTTGTTTATTTTTGTTATGCATATTTTTTAATCTTTGGTCAATGGTATATTTTGATAACATTTTTTTCCCTTTATGACAAACAGAGTTAGGGGGAGTTTCAGGAATGGAAGAAGATGGAGATCGTGGACGTATACTTTTTCCTTTGCGATTTAACACATTTGGTTGTAAAGGTATAGTAGGAAGTTTTAATTTTCGACTCTCAGTTTTTTTTACGTATTGTGCATAACTATTGGCCATTTCGCTTAAATAAGGTTGCCATACAAATATGGGGTTAATTATTTTATCTGTAATAAAGTTAGTATCATAACCAGATTGAGCTACATCAGATATGAAACTGAGAACTTCGTTATTGCTCAGGAAGTTTGAAAATGTATCCAATAAAGGTTTACTTAAATTGAATAAGCATTTATAGAGATTTTGCATGTCATTGGGAGTTATTTGAAAGATGATTCCATATAAAAGAATTGCAAAATACTCTTGGTCTTCTCCTGAAAGTTCATCCGACAAATGAAACCCTATTTCTCTCAGGAATTGATTATGTTTCTGTACTCCCAGAAATGTTTCTACAATCCAAGATATTTTCGCATCTTCAGTGGACTCTGGACATTTTTCGATGTATGTTTTCATATATTCATGTGGAGATACGTCACTGGTGGCTTCATAATCGATTACTAAATTTCTTATCACTTTTACATTACCAGATGTAAAATAATAAACCATTTTCTAAGGTTTATGTATATTATTTAATGTTATTTTCATTAAATAAACAAAAACGTCACACAAAATACAAATACGGCAAATAATTTTGTTGACAGTTGTCTTTACGTGTCCTCATGTTTTGTGGCCAGCAGTAAAAAGTATTATGATTTATAATAATCATAGAATGGAACCAAGTAACTGTCCAAAGTAATTATTTAACTGAATAAAGCTATATTTTAAAATGGTATTATTTTTGCAATAATAACTAAACAATGTTTAGATTTTTTTGTTAATGTTATTTATTTACTTACTTCGAACAGTTATGGTTATAAGAAAGTAATTAAGTATTCCATTTAAGAAAAATTAGGTATAAGCAGTATCAGTCGGCATCCAGAAACAAAACAAAAATCATTTACTAGTCAATCCCATATTACTTTCCCGTTCAAAGGCGGAGTATTTAATTAGGTAGCGAGTCTGTTTTCGCCGGGCCTGTCATTAATCAATCAGGCAGACACGAAGCTATTATTCGACAGATCGACACCTCAAGTGGGAAATGCAACTAAAATGCAAGTCACATGATGCCTCTTAAATATAATAATCGTGTTAAAGACAACCATAAAGGCCATATTCGATTAGAGGAATTTTAAACAGGTTCCTGCCTTGTTATCTCCGAGCTATTGTCGGTTAACTCACATGTCATCTGGATTTCATTCACCTTATAATTAATCTTGATCCGTTTTGTTAAACTGCTGATGAGCGCGTAGTAGTAATGGTTATAGAAAAGATAAATGTAAATGTTATGAGTACCTTTCTAGAATTTCGTAGTAAAATTTACTATTATCTTCTGGTTTAAAAATAGGCAAGTCTGCAACGATAGCAACAATTCTATTTTGCGTTCAAAAGTAGCAGAATTCTTCTTAGTACGGACTACGATAGAGGCGTAATCTTCTGGGTCCTGGTTGAAAAAGTTAATGTAAATACTAAAATAAGTGAATGATAATACCTCATTTCGTATCTATTATCCACCTTAGAAGAATCGGGAGAATTTGAAGTTCAAGTCAGATGTTGATACGAGTAAATGGGGCATATTTGCTTCTCTATGTATTACATAAAAATGGATAGATTATAGCAATAATTTAACATTCAGCAGATGGATTATTTATCGTTATACGTTGGATGCTACTTATGTATACGTGAGGGAATTATCTGACAAAATTACATGTTCGTCTGGGGTAACAATATTGTAGAAAATATAGATAGGGGAGTAGTACCGTCTTAAAATAGACCAAATTAATTTAAACAAAAAGTGAATGACCAAATTTGTAGTTAGTAAGCCACAAACAATCATAACGTAAAAATAATAAATTGCCTAAATTGATTACATAGTTCTGTCGAACAAAGTAGTTTTTGATAGTTAGACTTTCGGGCACAGCAATAACGGCTGAATTACATTGAGTGTATTAAAATTTGCGACAAATTGTCATTGACTTGACATTTAACTGTTAATAGCTCGCAGCAAAAAACGAGGAACAGGCGTTTAATTTTATTAGACAGTAACTATTTACTGACAATAAAAAAAGTTTATTTATAAATTTACATTCCATTCACCAAAGAAATTTGTATTATAAGTTCTGAACTCACTGGTACTTTAGCAAAAAATGCATTGCCGTGAAGAAAAGGCAATGATAATATATCTGTTAGTATATTTTTAAAGAGCGTATAAACTAAATGGCTTTATTTTAATTTATTTAAAGAACTAAAATGTTACACTTGATCAACCTTTACTTGTTACAATAGCAAATTACGATAAACTTTAACTTTATTGAAAGAAAATAACTGTAATCGTAGCATTGCTAAAGTTTAGTCAGTAGACGTCGAAACAATAACTTTTAAAAGTAGGTACTTTAGGGATAGCTACACTTTGCTCAAAAAATAACAGGACAGAACTTTTATTTCTATGTTAGCAGATGCTACAAATACATATGTTTGTTACGAGGCGATAAGTGGTCACCACAATTGCAAGTTGGCCGGGTGTACCTGAAGTCCATTATATAAGTTGCTTTCCTTGAGGACTATGGTTGAAACGCCTCATAATATTTTTTCTGGCTTATTATAAAACGCAATACAGAAATTGGCGGAAGTACCACCAAAGATAAATAAAAACATACGTACAAATTGTATGTTAAATCTTCTAATATTTTAGCCATTACCGTTTAAGTTTACATAGAATTTTTAAATATTTTTATTTCTTATTTCTGAAAATACATATCTACTAAAATATCATGAAGACATGTAAATAATTTAAAATAACCAATATTTAATTTCACTTTTCATGCACTGTTATTTTCATGAAAAAGATAAAGTATCTATTGTAGTAGCATAACAGCAACAGTCATATTCTGAATTATTAATTTTACAATTTAAAGAATTGTAATTTTCAAATTCGACTCAAATTGAGACCGATCTGGTAGAAATGTGGTCACCCTATCCTACCTACAATTAGAATCGAATACGGTGCGTTCTCACTACGCCTCACCTTTGAGCAGTCGGTGGCTTATTGATTCTGTCAAAATTAATTCAACTTTGAACACAAATCAATTTCAACATAATATTAGCTGTCAGAGCACGTCAAATTATCGTCCTTAATTAACGATACGTTTCGTCTTTCACGTCTCACAAGTGTCTATAGCTTTTTATTGCATTGTACGCTTTGAAAGAATAGTTTATTTAACCTAAGCTATATTTTGTACATCGATTTTATCATATGTTAAGATATAGAAGAAATTAATAAAGAGTATTTTGGTGCATGAAGTGTCAGATTTTAACATTGATTATACATTGATTTATATAAATGTAATGAGTGATTTAGGTTGGTTAGATAGGTTGCTCTTCGTCCATCCATAAGCCTTATGAGGTCCGCTGTTGGATAAAAGCTCGCTCCAATGAGGGTTTTAGTAACAGTCATCGTGCCTGGAATCCGTTTTGATGACTGTACTAGCTGTTAATGTTACACAGGCTGCCATCTCCTGTAGATTGTCCCTTATACCTATCTGTTTAAAAATGTGAAAATTATCACAATAAAGATGATTTTATTCTTTTCCTATTTTTTATATCATGTGAGTAGCAAACGAGCTAGTCCATCTGATGGTAAGTGGCCACTGCCGCCCATGGATTTTTTTAAAAATCAACCACGGTTATACTCGGTTATACTTATAATCACGGTCATACCTGGGGTTGACTACAGATGCGTTGCTACCCTTGAGGACTGAGATGGAACGCTTCGGATAAGTCTGTCTCCCTGACCACACCCTTGAAGCCAGAACACAGCAGTGCTTAACAATGCCGTTATAAGGCAGACATAGGTGTAGCGGTGGTGCCGGCGGAGTCGAACTACATGGAGTTCTACCACCTTCATATTATTATTAAAAAAGTTCGATCTTGACTTGTTAAAATGTTAAGGATTATGACTGTTTATTGTCAGTAAACTGAAGAAGATATCCCAAAAAGAAAACACCATAACCAAAGCGATTTTTAAAGGATGTAATATATTACCGTGCAAGTATATTATTCCAATTATACCAGTGCAGGCGTTTCCTTAGTAGATGTCAGTCGGAAGTAATTTGCAAGCTGAAATGCATACCGAAAATATTTAATAACTATTTGTTGGTACCTTAATGACTTTTTAATACTTTCAATATAGTTTTTAGGTGCTTTTATAGTAGTTCTGAGTTTGTTGTAAAATTGTTTAATAGGTACTTAAAATAAATTGAATAATTAACCAAATTAAAAATCATTTAAGTATGGAATAAATATTTGTAATTGAGTGTTGATGAATACAAATTATGTATATTTCATAATATTTATTTACTTTCAGTGCTTTGGTACGAAATAATATAATTAGTTAATAGTGGAGCTTATCCACGGTTTTAATCAACATGCAGAGTTTATGATTGATAGGTCCTATAAGTAAAAATATTTTATTCGTAACTCCAAACTGATATAATATAAATATTCCTCTAATGCCCATTTTGTAAAAGAATTGAGGCTTACCTACTCAATATAACGTTATTGGTACCTACTACTATAGGTTTATTAAGTACCTTTATTACCTTAGACCCATGCTTGACAGTGGGACAAATTATAATAGATTAATAAAGATATAAGGTGGTAGAGCTCTATTTAGTTCGACTTCGGCGGCATCACCGCCACCCCCATTTCTGTCTTATAACAGCAGTTAAGCACTGCTGTGTTCTGAACTGAAGGGTGTGGTAAGGGAAACATTAAAGGCGTTCCAACTCTGCCCTCAGGGGTAGCAACGCAACTGTGGTCAACATCAGGTAGGACCTTGATCTTATCTGGGTTTGATTACAGATGTCCATGGGCGGCAGTGGCCACTTAAGATAAGATGAACTGCACGTTCGTTTGCTACTTCAATCATATAAAAAAAACACTTAAGATTTATTTTTAAAATATTTTTTTCAATAAGTGAATGGACAAAGAAACTTAATTCACCAAGAGTCCGGCGTATAATTCGTCCTGCGCAGGACCAAGGAAAGCTTATTATAGAGGCCACCTAAGGAGTGGTTTCATCAATCTCCGTGACCAGTTACGAAGGACTCTAACAAAGAGTTATGGGTCTTTATATATGCTCGCTACTATGTAGGAGAATTATTACCTCAATTTAATGACCAGCCCGTGATTAGACATTGCCTTTCCACGGCTATAGCTTTATCACATAAATCTTGTCTAAAATAGCAATAACGACCAAATACTTACACGAGATTATTACGTCCAGCCATTTCATTACTTAGCATAACACTTTTATAAAAATAAGTATGGCTACTATAGTTTTCTTTTTATAAGAACGACGCATAGGCCCGTAGCTGGGATAGATATGATCATACTACAATGTTTAAGAAAATTGGACGTGCTATGAAATTCGATGGATTTATATTGGCAAAGCTATACGTGAACATCCGTTGTTCAGAAAGCATGGTTAGCTTAGTTAGATTATTGTTAAATATTGGTAGAGTTCATATTGGCAGGCTTGAGATTTAAAAAATCTATACAGGCTAAATTATATAAAAATGTTGTGTCGGTCAACCGAGGAAAAATAATCAACGATAAGTTGCTCACTATATCGTAGATCTTTTTTACCGCACTGGAGCAACATGGTGGACGTTGCTCCAGTATTGTTCAACCTCTCCCCAGTTTAGGAAAACATTATTACCCAGCTAGTGGGACGTAAAAAAGATTGTAGCCAAACAATATCGTTTATATCGCTCCCACAAAAAATAAATTGACATAAATGTTTGCTATTACGAAAGCCGACGTCTAATTTTGATGCACATTCTGTCCAAGATAAAGTTGATGACCAACGATGTTATTTATTTGTTTAGTAATTTATATAAGGTTAGTTACTGTTTTATTGACCGTATTAAATCAAGCCCCAATAAGGCAGCCATTCATGTTTATTTTTACGAAGTTTCTGCTCGGTATGCCCAATAAATTATCAAGTTGGTCACTTTTATCACGGGGCTATGGTATCATTTATCAGACGTTAACACTTATATGGACTGTTACAGCATTATTTTTTGGTGATTTCTCTATCATATCTTGTTTGACGGTAATTAACACTCTTGTAGCGATATCAAATGAATTCTTAATAATTAGGTTGGTAGCAATCTATTCTATGTAGGTATACTTTATGAAATATTAATGAACGCACGTAAAAAATCAAAATAAAAAATATATAGATATAATTTAAAAAGTCCTAACGTTGTATTCTATAAGTTTGACCGCATGAAATACTTACCTACTTTATAATTGGCAGGGTCGCAGAACGAGTATGGTTCGACCGGAGAGCTACCATCGCCAAATCTTTTTCTAGCGAGATTCAGTCTTGCACTTTGGTGGAAGGGTGTGATTACTGGCTTACTTTCATACATTTTAAGGCGACCATTTATTCCTTATATCAACGCATATTTGATTGACTTCAGACAGAGGTAAAAAAAAATCAGAGATATTTTAGTTTTATTATGGTAAGGCATATCCATATGAATCTCTTGCAAACCACAAAGTGGTTCATCTCACTGGGTTTTATTGATTGACAAATGCAGATTTCGATTACATTCCCGCGATTGGAGCCAGGCATTAGCTGTTATTCGACGTAAAAGAAACTAATTGACATAGAATAAATCTTCACTTTAAAATTAACCGAAGAAATTGTATCAATAAAGATTAAATATTTTATGTAATTTGAGTATCCTCCAATTATTTATTTATTATTATCATTATTTATGTTACTTGATAAGTTAAAGAAAATATGAATAAAAAAAACGTTTCACAGATTTTCCATTATATTTTGAAACTACTTAGGTTAGGTTATTCATAAATCGGTAAAAAATAATACGAGACAATGATAGCAATTAAAATGTTTTAAGTTCCAAATAATTACTAATTTAATGATCTCCCGAAATAAACTTTCCGATCGGAAAATAAAGCAGAAGGTATTCCTGGCGTTTTGTGTCCACTAATTAATTTAAAATTTATTATCAAGTTGCAACGCTAATAAGACGAATTTGAATATGTCTGAGCACCTCCTAGCGAGGGTATAAATCTTCCCATAAGTTTTTATTAGACCCCAAAAATCTCTGATCATGACGAACCATTCATGTGTAATTGGGTTCAGCGGCTCCACATAAAATATGAGTTCATGAGGCTTGAGAAGGTTTTATAGTGAACATAAATACTTTATTGTGTTTTGTTCGGATCCCTTCATACTGCTGTATTTGTTACTTTCAACTCATCGTGGAAATACCTTACTAATATCCTTTTTATCTTTATATAAAGTTGAGCATGCTGTCCATTTGGTGGTGAGTGGTTACCGTCGCTAATGGAGTTCTATCTGAAGCTGATCACAGACGCGTTTTCATTCACTTACATAGGCATATCATGTATATTAATTCAGCCAGTATATACGCACTTCTATCGAAACTCTAGAACTGATTTAAGACAGAAATAAATATGGTGATACCTTCCTGGTCGGATCATGATGGTTCTGCTATTTAAAACAATGTCTACAGTCCGAGGATTAAGTAAAAAAACGTCAAAATTGTGCTACGGAATAATGTAGCGCCGTCTTTTTTGATGTAAATCACCCATCGGATACTTCTTTAGAAAGTTTTCACGCCGCTGTTGTTATATAAAGCATAACTGCAATTCGGGCTAAAGACAAAGGTGTGACACGGAGGCAAGTAATATTGCCATTGAAAATTTTCCGAACAAGTTCCACTTGAAAAGAGGTTCACTTAACCATAAAATTACATTGTCCACTCCACATTGTTGTGTGGCAATGAACTGCACTTTGACATAAAATCGCTTTGAACGTTATAAATCCATTTAATTACCTTAATAAAGGGTGATTGAGGAATTTGATAGGAGAGCCATCTTTATTCGCCTATCTTTCTTAAGAAGTCGTTAAGATTTATATTTTGCTTGACGTCAAGCAAGCCGTTTACATGATGTAAGTGCCTTTACTGTAGTTAAAATTAGGGATGTTGTAGATCTCGAAGCGTAACTGAAATATCAAAGATGAAACATCTTCGTCTCGTAATCAATTTCTGTTGAAATTGTCAATTTCACAAGAAAAGTAAGAAAATACAATTGTATCGCTCCGGAACCGAATGTTAAATTAAGAGTGATACATATATACAAAGAGACGAGTAGAGAGTAAAGAGAGTATCTAATTTAGATATCATTTAATATTACATAGTAAGAGAATGTTTCATTTATACGAGGGGTTCCACCTTAGCCCTCTCTCTAGGGTAGCCCTCTCTCAACGACTTCTTGTGGGACTCTAAGATTAGAGTCGATTATCGAGATGATACATTTCCATGATTCTTTTCTCGTAATAATAAATATTTAATATTATCACTTAAGCAGATATTCCTTGGAATTCATAATTACATTAATTTTACAACCCTAGTGAAAATATTTTCGTAATAGCGTTAACGAGCTTCTTCGGAAGGTTGTTTCATTAAAGATGTGTTAATTTTTACACAACAATAGGCATTAGGTAAGTGCGAATAAATTACAGGTATGTATACAGGCGCTAACAAGGTGAAAATAATTACGTGTATGATATGTTTCGTAAAAACTCGCTTTCTATACCATTCGGTACCTTTGTCAATCACAAGCGGTTAGTTATATTATGTGGTTGAAATAATGACCCTCGTTAGGTTCAACAAAGAACAGGGGTATGTAAATGAGGGAAAGGATTGGGAGCAAAAAATCCAGGCTCATGTGAGCAACAGGTGTTCTTCCTAATAATAGTGTTTGTTTTATAATTACGCAAATCTGGCATTAAACTTACTTTCTATTGGACTTACTTTTAAGATTTATTAATTTGTGGTTACCCGGTATGTCGCTGCATTGTGAAAGGAACACGTTATGAACATGTTACCTGAAACGAAAAAATATTGTAGCCATTTATGCTTTATTTTAATTTAAGCAAATGTTCCTAAGATAACTTATAATTATTATAATGGGAATATATTTTTTACAGACTTTTTACAATAAATTTACGGGTAATAAGTATGATTAACAATAGTAAATTAAAACCTGTCATTAATATTTAAAATTACAAATTAGTTTTATTTCATTTCTCTATGAAAGGAAATATTCTCAATCCGTTAAAATTGGCAGCATACAAATTGTTACAAAGTTTAGAATGTTATTTTACTGCACTCAAGCATGTACGAAAAACTGTAATTGCTAGGCCATAAATCAAATTTTTGATTGGTCTATAAATCAATTGGCTTCCTTTGATGACCTGAGACTTGATCACCTGAATGAACAAATTACACTTCAAAAATGTATTATTTTAGTATCATCTGATCACTTTTCACTTTTTTGACCAAGGAAAGGTACCAATTGGCTTAGAATTGCTACCAGCGCGGAATAAAGCGCACACAGCATTCCAATACAAACCGCGCACAATTCAGCGCAATCAGCGATACGTCCCATACCGCATTCATACTACATATTTAGCAATGTATCTGTGGGACGAACTGATACTATAAAACGCTCTCTGTATTCTCAATATGGATATTTTTCTATGTTACACTATAGCCAATTCAAACCGTGCGTTTTGGTATTTAAAACCACAATTATATTAAATTATTGCCGCAAGGAAACCTCTCAGTAAGTAAAACAGATGTCGCATGCAACTTATTATAAAACCTAAAACGTTATTTCTTGTACCCAAGCACACAAGAACTGTAATTGCTAGGACATAAATCAAACTTGCGATCGTCCGCATGACCGAGGAAAGGTCCCAATCGGCTTAGTGTAGCAACACTTGGTAGCAACCATCGCGGAATAAAGCGCACACAACGTTCCACTACAATCCGCGCACAATACAGCGCAATCAGCGACACGTCCTATAATTCATGCTAAAATAAAGATAAGCCCCGTGAACGATATTTGCGACGTTTTAAAGTGCTCTTCACAACAATATCTTGTTTTGTTACTAGTAAAATATGTCTACTTGTCATGGATAATGTATTACGAGGTGTAGGTTTCCGATGCATTCTGATACGGTTTTTAAACCGATAAATGTATTACTTTTTGTATTATGCTTTTTTTTTCAAGGTGAATCCTTACTGACTTGATTTAAATATGTTGTAAAAAGCTACTTAAGGCACTGGTTGTAATCTTAGCATTTCAATAAAGGGGCTCAAAGTTCAAAACCCGAAAATATACGTATGATTCTTCAAAGTTTTTAAACTTTTGTAATGTTAAAAACAACTGGAGACAGTCTATAAGTCAGAGATTTCGCAAATATGCGTCAAATTTACTAATTAGTTTTTGTCCAGCGTGTTGTGCTATGGTCTAAACCTCTCCAACTTTGTCAGGAGACCCATGCCCAGCACTAGACAGTAATGAGTTGACAATATATTCAATTAAGTAATGATAACCTATATCATCAACCTACGCAATATTCTAAAGACGTCCCAGCAGGTTGCAATTTAATATAATGTTCAAGGTAGTCGTTTGGGAAACTAGCTATTGGTCGTGGCTTCACTTGAGATAGCCTATCCTATCTTACAGGGTTCGATTACCGGCTTGAATTATGTAAATATTATCAAGAGCATTTCATTAAAATCTGCTGAAACGAACAGATTGTACCTCTAATATTAATTATTAGTGGTATTCCGAGTTGGTAAGCTACATGCAGGATACCTATCCATCTAACAGCGCTTAAAGATCCACTGTTGGACATAGGACTCCCTTTGCCAATGTACATCGCACCTGGCATGCGAGTGGCTATAGCGGAAGTTGATTTTGCTCTTAGTGGCCTCCTACAATGTCCACAAGAAGAGAAGGAGTGGTGCTATTCAAGACTCACACACCATGACTGCCAGTATAATCATATCTGCTATTCCGACTTACATATATCGCCGATTTCTAAATTTGTTCCTTGGTGACACGTGATTTACACTAAGATAGAAAATCATTAATTATCGATACCATACGATTAATAAAAAAATCAAATTAAAGAACATTTAGAGCAACAATACTTTGGTCTCTCAATTATCTAAATCTAAAACCAATTGCGAGTAGAGCCGCTGGCTGGCGTCTAGTTCGCAATAAATGTAATAAGGCAACTCCAACGCAGCCAAGTGGTGAGATGGGTCGTAACTCATAAATCCTGGTCGATAGCGCCCACGCCGCGCATCCCAGAAGCTCCCGATAAACGCACCAGATACATTTCATTATTATATACACTTTCCGCTTCTATCCCAGGAAACGGTGGAGCAATTATTTGCGAAGATATTCAAGCTTTGAGATTAGCTCAGAGATTAATATGATTATAATTTATGTATAGGTATGTGGTCGCATGTTATGTTCAAAAACATCGAATGCACTTATATACAATTGACGCTGGCATAAAAAGTTATGAATAAAAGCTTCTATGTAGAAGGTGTTTGTCTAAACATTGTTCTACTAAGACAGTTATAACTTTAAATATCTGCATTTAGTAGATACCTATTTAATTTCAGTTATTATGTTTTTATAGCATACCACCTTTATTTTTAGAGAATATGGGTTGATCATTATTTTATGATCATGCTCTTGTTGGTCGTCCGAATATAAAAATAGGTACTTTC
The DNA here is from genome assembly GCA_018251915.1 of Urbanus proteus proteus. Taxonomy (NCBI): domain Eukaryota; kingdom Metazoa; phylum Arthropoda; class Insecta; order Lepidoptera; family Hesperiidae; genus Urbanus; species Urbanus proteus. The sequence continues at coordinate 10,102 of DWPV01000984.1, read as the reverse complement.
TGAAAAAGGTATTTACATTATTACGTTATCACTTTTAATTTTAACTTGTATAACAGGCTTTTCAATAAATAAAATAAAATAATAAAATTTAATAATAATTATTTTTTTATATAAAAGGATAAAATTTAAGCTAAACTTAAAGTCAAAAATAATAATGACAAAAACCTTTATTTTTTTAGCGGTATATTATGTACTTATTCAACATAACAGATTATCGAAGTTAATTTTACACGTAACTAGCTTTTCCCCGCACCTTCGCACGCGCTTAATTACCTCCCTCTTGAATCACTCTATCTAATAAAAAACGCATCAAAATCCGTTGCGTAGGTTTAAAGATCTAAACATACATAGAGACAGACAGCGGAAAGCGACTTTGTTTTATTCTATTTAGTGATAGCGAAACGATTAATTTATTTTACCACATAATAAGCTGAGGTACTTCAATAAATACATATATTGAAGTTCAAGCATTAAAGAGTTATAATCAGATATATTCCATTATTTAAATAATCCTTCCTATTGATTGTGAGAAAATAATGGGCCCTACAGGTTGTTTGGATATTAGATAGGGCGTATTGCCGTATATTGTACAGTAGCAAGTTTATTACAGTGTGTACGGCACACTATGTGAACAGGTACACGTGAAATACTACGTTAGATATTGTCTACATGTTTGTACGATTAGGTGGCATAGGTAAATAGGATATGTTTTTGTCTCATTTTCTCCGGCGCTACTGAATTTGTTTTAAGGAAATAAGGACACTAGAATAATAAATAATTTCCGTGTATAGCATTATATAGTAGTACTAGCTGATCCCCGCGGTTTCACCTGCATTTAAAAAGTAAAAAAAATACATATTTAAACATATTAAAAAAAAAGATTAACGATTTTTTGAAAATTAAAGTAGCTTATGATACGCCTTAGACCTTCTGCTGTCTTCCATGGAAATTCCCGTCAAAAATACCTATCTTAAAGTGACATCCGAATAATGATCACTAGTTTAAGAATTACTAAAGAGTAATGTATGATTTTAACACATACTTTATATACATTATACACTCGATTTAACATAACTTGCAAAATTCATCCTAAAAGATCACCTTCCGTTTGGGTGAAAGACAACAGGTTACCCAGAGGATGTAGAAGGTACAGCGCAGCTTATCTTCATAACTAAGAGATCTACATAGAGAAAATACAAAAAAGTATAAGATAAAAATTAGAGTTATTAAGATTCTGCTCTAATATGGGCAATAGAAAAAATGTAAAATACAAGATACGAATAAATTGGTGACCATTAAAGTGACATAACAATACAGAATGCGGTGTGCGGTCGTCCGTTGACACGACTGATTGATGGTTACGTCTTCATTCCGAACACAACTATGTCCTGACATATTTTGCGACATCATCCAACTGAACAGGTGTTTAATATATTTTTTTAATTTTTATTATTATAATAGACAGGTATAGGTAGTATAGTAGGTATCTACAGTATCGCATCTGAGTTCTTCAAATAAAATCTCAAAGGTGTGTGAAGTCTATCAATTCATACTTGGCCAGCGCGGTGAGCTTAGGCCTAAAATCCCTCTCGCTGAGAGCCATGCCCAGCGGTAGGACAATAATGGGTTGATGATGATGATAAGTAGTATCTATCGATACGAATTTTTAACAAAAAGTCGATGTAATTCGATACTTTTTTTTCTACTTTGTGTAGCAAAAGTTATATTTCTATAGGGTAGAACTAGCGAACGACAATACACTTCATCTGATTATAAGTAGTCACTGTCAACCATAGACATCTGTGATTAACCAGATAATGTTAGATTTGAACGCGTTGCTACCCCTGAGGACTAAGTCTGAACGTCCCGAAGAAGTATGTCTCGCTTACCACATCTTGCAAACGAGAACACACTCCTATTGTAAGGCAGGAAAAGGTATGGCAGTGGTAACCTCGGAGTCATACCACAAATAACCTTTAAATGACTCATACTTAATAATAATTGACCATCATAGCTAACAAAATTTAAATGGAGATGCTAAGATAGCTGCACTTAAATATAGCCATATTTTATCAAAAAGAAATACTATTTTATAAAAGTTATACTAGAAGTATTAAGAAAAGAATTATTGATCTGTAGAGATCTCCGCAGGTGACGAACGGCGAGTGATGGACATCTTCATTCTTGAGACGGACCTTTTTTGCGACATCACTAACGGCCTGATATAATCTTTGGCGCCCATTCTGAGTCAAGAACGGGGATCGAATTCAACAATCTTTAAATTATAGTAATAAATTCAGTCCCATTATTTTCACTACTATTGATTAGTGAAAGTACCTATCTATATTAAATTTTGGTCATGTTCGTGCTCTAAAATCTAGATATGTACAAAAATATGACGATTTTATAAAAATACTTACTACACATGTAAATACCGTAATTGCCTACCTTGTAAATTTTAATTATAATTAAAACAAACAATATTAGGTAAATAGATACTTATATAGGAAGATACCTAATTTATAGCTTAAGATCTCATGCTAAATTCTGATTATTCATTAATCAGTAATTTAGATATATTCCTCAAATAAATATTTATACTAATTGAATGAACAATCCCCTAATCTATTTCTGGATGTCTTCATCAGACATCTATGTCTCTCGACCCGGACACAACACTGTCTTTTGCGGGATCAATATAATTCGGAAAAGGTCTTGATACTTGAACCTTTAATGAGTTATTATTAAAGGCTTATTAGTAGAAGGAGACAACATTAATTCATATAATATTTAACACTTTTAGCGGATGGACTTAATTTATAAATAAGAAATAATAGATAGAAAAGAATAGGATGAAGGTAGCTGTAGTTAATGGACACCTGTAGCCAAATAAAAATGATAGGAATAGAAAAGAAAAAGTAGGATCTAGAGCCAATCATACAGTTGTTACTAAAAACTGAATTAGAATCTCATATTTTATATTATTGAAATAAGAAACATATCATTAAAATAAACTATCATCATGTATACCGATAACATGAAAGTATTAAGTAGAGAAGATAAGATCTAATTAGCGAAAGATATGCTTTCCTATGCTTTTTATTGATAAGCTTTATAGTCGATAATTTAATACGTAAATGTAACCTCATATTTTCTATACTTAGATAAGATTAAAATAACTTTGAACACGAGGAACATGAAAAGTGTTAATTTATCAAGTCATCAAAATTAATCATTAACGTTATTTTTACGTAAGAACAATGGTTAAAGTACTAAATTACAAATTAATTATAAATTTGTACAAAAAGTGTTTCTAATGATACCTACAACAATTAAGCCAATGTGTTGTAAAAAGTGTTTGTTTTATAGGAGGCACAACCTATTGTGGTTCGCCTTCGGAGGCATTACAGTTATCTACAACTGTTATAGATTAGTTTAAAGAATGTGGCAAAGAAGACATACTTGTCCGAAGCGTTTTAACCTAATCCTTGGGGGAAACAACATATCCGTGGGTAACCTCAGGTGAATTTAATTTTATCAGGGGTTGATTGCAAATATCCATGGGCGATAATGGCCAATCATGTAGTGGATGAAAGCTTCTTTACTATTAAAAAAGAAAAGGATCAAGACTGCCGAATCTTGCGATCGACCTAACTACCTGTGTCATTCACCGTGCAGTCACAGGTCGCTACGTTCGTCGAAAAAAACCCCTTTTGAAATGTAAATCGGTCCGACCGACAAAGCAAATTGTCACAAATAAACACTGATACGGTGGGTTTTTGTGAAAGTTTATAAAAACAGCGCATCAGTAAAGGGTCAGACTGAACCAATCAATCTAAGATAAAGTTTCTTTTATTGATTTTTTGTCGTCCATTTTCAAGTTTGTCTTCCATTGTAAGACTGATCGTTATCCGTGAGAATCCCGATCTCATACATGATGTTTCCTGTCACGATGCGATTGTAGGCTATGCCAGTGATTTTATACGCCAATTAACGGAATGCACCGGGATGACATGTTCGGAGCGAATGAAGTAAATTGAGTTCAATTTTTCAACGTAATGACGAGGTTCGTTTAGCCATATATTTAGCCATAGATATGGTCACCAGGCAGGGTTTGATATATTGGGGTACTTACCATTACTATGTTAGATTTATACAATCTGAAAGATTAGTTTTCAGGGATTTTTATGAGGAAATCCTCGTCTTCCATATCCCTATAAATGCTCTTTTAAAATCGATTAAATTCTGCAAGACTAATTGGTACACGAAAATAAATAAAAAGTAGGCCTTTTAAGATTTGATGTAGCAAAATTATCTAATGCTGTCCAAAACCTTGTCATATCCGTGTTTCTGATAAATAAAATGGTAATAATTTCATTTCAGATACTTTAACTGCACTTATTTTCCAGCAATCTCTTTTCTTCGATCTACCAATATATTTAGGTTCAAAATCCATCCATCCATCTGGTATCCATCTCTCCTTGAGAAATTAGCTTTCTTGTTAAATTATATAAGAAAGCGGTATTCTCTTAACAGTGCTTTAGGTATTCCAGTAGTTTGGAAATTATTGACATCAAACACGTATTCATTAACAGGAAAACTTCGCAATAAACTCGTGAATAAAAACGCATCGCTTAAAATACATGAAACAGTTTCGACAAACGATACGCTTTGTTATTTAAATGGAGGAAAAAGTAAAGAAACATAAAGAATGAAATCATTTAAAGCAGTTTTTAAGTACCACAAATTGTCGATCAAAGCGAACGATTATAAAACGTGCCTGGAAAGTAGCTTTTTATTATCAGAGAGATACGGTGGCGATTGATAGGTACTTTAAAACGTTAGCTATCTTACATTATTTCTTTTAAGGATTAAGAATATTACGACCCTTTTTATAATGAGTTAGTCAGTCGGTATTATTTATAGAATAGACTTCTGTTCTTTTCTAGTAGCTGCAGAGACTAAGTTGTATTTAACTCTGGAACAAAGTGTGGGCCAAGATTACAATTTAAAAAAATACTGTAATATTACTGTTTTTGGTTTATAATATAGACATAGCAAGCGGGCATCCAGTCCAAATGGTGGTAACGACTGTTACCATAAGCATTTACACTATGTACATCTGAAATCAACCCCCGATTAAATTAGAGCCCTACTTGTGCTTACAACGCGTCTTTGGCAAACTTATCAAACATGCGTTGCTACCCCTGAGGGCTAGGTTGGAACGCTACTGATAAGTAAGTACCTATAACTGCAGCTTAAAAACTTGAAAATAGCGGCGGTTAACACTACTACTAACAACAACAGTAGTCATACTAGCAGCGTTAAGAAATTATAATGTTAGTTACAAAAATAATCATTCGCATTATTTACATATAAATCAGGTATCACCATCAACGGTGCTTATACAAATATTTTTTTCTACCAAGAATTAGGGTAGGTACCTAATCTATAGTTAATAGGGTTTATCCACATGCCAGGAAGTTTGCTTTAATCGTCATGGTCCCTGTCTTTTAAAAGGATTATTAAAAGCAAAACGACAAGCCTTGATAGGAGTCCAGAACAAAAAGAACAAGGATTTGAATACATTAATCCAAATATTGATTTAACCCCATCAGCGGAAGCAGGTGTGGTCGCACGCGCCTTTCACTCAATGAGCGTTTCTTGACTATGAAATTAAATGATAATCACATCTTTTTTCATATTTGTAGTGTTTGTGAAGTGCTTTTGACTCGGTCAGGGGATAGGAACCTTTTTGTTGCTATTTGAGACTTGATTTCGTTTGTAACAAGGCAATAAAATGCTGCAGTAGCACGAATGGGATTCAGTAGATATAAATTAAACGGCTCTATATTATTACGACTAAAAAACTTAAAATAACTAACTAAAACAAATAACTAAAATAAATAACTATTGCCGTGTAATGTCAACATTCAACAGTATCACTCGCTCTCTTCCCGGGGCTGGGGTAGGAGGTGACTAAGAATAAAATTGAAAAAGATTGGCAGTGGTGGCGTTGATAGATGAATGGTGGATGGTGAATGATGGATGAATGTTGATGGATGGATGGACGTTGATGTTCTGGCTTAACATCAACGTCCACTGCGACACCAACATGTATACCAGGCGCGGCGGATTTTGTAAAAATCCCCCATTACGAGAGGCCTATGTCCGGAAGTGGACCTCGAAGGGCTGATGGATGGATGGGATAGCGTCTTCAAAAATGTTATTAGGGAATATTTATATAATACTAGACAGTACATATTTTACAATGTTGCTTAAATTGCAACTTGTTATATAGATACCTTATAATTAAAAGTGGTAGCAAATACACTTATATTGAATCTTTTTTGTAAGCGATAAAAAACTGAAATAATTAACCACTACTTACTCGTACAAAAATAACATTAGTCATTGGTACCCATTAATTAGTAAACAATTAAAATAATACTGCAAATGTCACTTTAGTTAGTTCTACGGTGGTTAATGCATAACAAGAAAACAAGTAATACATTACTCGTGGGCTCTAAGGTTAGTTTAATTGTTTGCACTTGGGGATGTTTTTTCATTAAAATTATATGTATTAACCAAGCAGCCTACCTGATGGTGACTTTCGCCCTGAGTCCTTTTTTAGGTCAGCTGTAGATCTGTTACTACCCCCAAAAAAATAATTAAAAAAAACCTTTTGTAAGTTTCTCCCTTCTAGGTCATTCTTCTGAAATCAGAACATACCAGCGATTAACATTGTTATTTAACAATTAAGCAAATATATATAACAATTAAATAGTACAAAAATACGAGTAGGTGCGTCTAGGGATGGTGCCTCCAGAGTAGAGGCACTAAGGGTCAAGCAACTTTAAGATTTTTGAGGAAAAAATATAATTTAAAATTGTTACAAATAAAAATGTTACCAACCCCTAAGCTAACACTGTCATTACTCATTTTAACGGTTAGCCGGCACCAAGAGGGTTGGTCATGCTTCACGTCCATAGATGTAGGATAAGTGAGTCTTGGCAGATGCGTTACCATTTCACCGTATCAAAACATTGGGTAATCCTTTTTTAAGCAAATTACCTTCCTTCATTAACATCCTTGAGATATTTTTTTGGGGACCAATTAGCTAAGGTTGGAAATTGAATTAATTTAAATTATGGAACCGGTGTTGGTTTATTTTTGTTGCGTTTATTTATACTTAAAGTAATTGAGTTAATTAAGTACATAAGTATTGGATTATGGATATTGGATTGTATAGTTATATTCGGAGGATGTTAGTTCTTAATAAGACACAATGTTTTCTGGTAGGTAATAATTACAACTTTGTTAACACAATTTAGTTTGGTTACCTACTAAAGTACTACTGGTGGAAGAAGGTATTTAGGTACAAACATTCCTCAAATCTAGATAAACCTACAATATACTGAAATACATGATATGGGAAAATCTTACTTATATTTTTAGCCATCAAATTGTTCTAGCCAAGTTTAAATTCTTGATCTGATCTGATATATGCCCCACCTTACCTACCTATATTAGACACCAACAAGCTTAAAAAGTTTTTTCTAAAATATCAGATACTACAGGTACCGATTCATTTTATATTAGATAGATAAGTACGTACCTCGTACCTACTTATTATAGCATTTTACAGACAAATCCCTATCGTACCTGTCAGATCTTAAAGTAATGGGGTAATTTTTCAGAGCAGAGCAGCTTGCATATGAAATCTTGTGTGAAGCCGAGGGCGATTGATGACTGCTAAAATCACACACGTTAGACATACCTAATATTGTGATAAAAGTTATAAATTCTTGTAACGTTGTTTGCAAAGTTATGAGGAGAAAATACGTGAAGAAAATGCTAATATACCTACCTATCTACTTATACTTACCTACCTCTACCTATCTCTTGTTGCTAGGATAGGAAGATAATAAAGCTATGTATTCTTATTTGCTGTGTGTAAATAGGTACTATTTGTACAGTTTAATGTACATCTAAGATATAATTATGTAGATAATTTTATACTTGAAATCCAAATAAACGAAAAGAGACATTTAATCTAAGTATTCACTTTACGTTAAGAACTTACAAGGGCTCTTGCGCCAAGATATTATATTTAAAAAAGAAAAATATTTACATATCATCGCTAAAGGCATCAAACATAAAATAATTAAAAAAGAATTACTTTTTATATAATTACATATAATATGCATCAATAAAGAAATATGCATAGGCACAATTCGTTTTGTTTTTGTAGCGCCATCTGTTATCACACAAAGAAATTAATTCATATGAAAGTAAAGACAAGTTCTTGTTAGTATAGAATACTCCCGGTAGATGTCACTGTTTCTTGGAAGTGCTGCCATCTATGAACAGAATAAAGAACAATTACAATGTTTAGTAGGCAAGACGTTTGGTAGTCTATGTAGTTATAACTGCACCCAACAGATGTCACTTTGATCAATAAATTAATTTATTCATATGCCTAGCTTAATAAACCCTTACTAAAGAAACTCAACGGAAAATAACATATAATTTTGGAAGATATAGTACCTATATATCAATTTTATTTGAACTGAAATACGTGAGTACACAAATAATAACATAGACAAATAAAATAATATATTATGTAAGTATTTCATTTTATCGAGTAGGCTGAACGGAGAGGGACTTTAAAGTTACGTGCCTATTTCCGTCTCATAACTTATTTCTATTTACAGAAAAACACTTTTTGTTCTACTTTAAAACGTGAGGGCAGTATGAATGAGATTATTATTGCAATATTTTATTTCACAGGTACCTAACATATACTTACCTAATTATCTACCAATGGCATACAGTTTAATAACATGCATCTGTCCCACCACCACCGTCGCGGCACCACCGCCACACCTATTTCTGCCTTATTACAACAGTGTTAAGCACTCCTGTGTTCTGGTCTGAAGGGTGTGGTAAGGGAGACATACTTATCCGAGGCATACCAGCTCAGTCCCCAGGGGTAGCAACGCATCTGTGGTCAACCTCAGGTAGGACCTTGATCTAATATGGGGTTAATTTCCATGAGCGGCAGTGGTCACTTACCATTACTGGACGGCATGCTCGTATGTTACTTCAATCATATTTAAAAATACATTTAAAACTAGATATAAATAAAATTAAACTATTGTAGCAAAAAAAAACACAAGAGTAAGTAAAACATATATAAACGAAAACAGTTTACAATATATATACGTATACGTATTTTTATGAATGTGCTTGGCATAATAATACCATGAAATGGAATACTTTAGCTACTACCTTGGTGACACAAGAAACCAAGACGCTGATTTTCAGTCTAGCCCAAACCGTGTGACAGTCACGGACGGCTGCATTTATCATTATTAAATAACTGACTCTTGTAAGTTATTTATATAGAGGCCTCTCTGGGGTCGTCCAAGCATCATTTTCAAATAAACGCTTTCATAGCCCCTCAGTAGGAAAATCTCCTGTGTCGTGGATGCCATGGGCACACACACACACGAATACACAAACAAACACCCAAACCTTTTGCCTGGCCAGGAATCAAACCCGATACCCATAGCGCGTCAGACCGGTATGGTAACCGTTCCACCACGGTTATCATGTAGCGATAGTTTCCCCCAGAAACAAACCAAGAAAGGTTCTGCCTTCAAAAACACATCTGAACTCACAACCAACCAAATACCTACCACAAAATTCAATTTACATAGCGTACAAACTGAATATACATATTCGCTATTACATTGAATACGATAGTGGTAGGTAAATTGCCATTAAAATAGCGATGTGAGAGGCCGGCTAAGCGCAATGGCGGGACAGCTGGCCCGGAGGAGGAAATTCCCAGACGTATTTCTTTGTGAGGCTTCAGAACGCTTGGGGATGGGCGTGGATGCATTGATAAGAGGTAGCGGGTGGATATCGGCGTTTTTATTAAGACTTTCGCTTAGGAAGTGATAAATTAGACGTTAGAAAAGGTGATCTTCGGATATGGGGACTGAGAGCCTCATAAGTTCCATTTTTAACCGACTTCCCAAAGGAAGAGAGGTTATCTATTCGTCGTGTATATTTTTTTTTTTTTTTTTTTTTT
>DWPV01000983.1:0-23217 GCA_018251915.1 Urbanus proteus proteus | reverse complement strand
CAGGATTTACTCAAAACCTATATTAATTATGTTTACAAAACCCAGCTTGTATAATAGATGAAAGACCTATCTTTTCACATACATTGTTCATTATTCATAATAACGAGTCAATTTCGAGTAATGGAGCTTTTCCCAAAAGTGGGGCAACTATCCGGCTTTTACCCTAGTATTTTAGATCCTGCAGATTGGATTGATAATTACCGTGAACAAAAGAACTACTGTATTCATTGTTATATTCTTGGAGATTATTATGCATCATTATAGGATTAAGAAGTAGACTGGTTTTTGTGCTATAAATATAATTGCCTGACATTTAAGGATTCATTGCATACATTTTCGAAAGTGTTAAGTCATTGTTTCAATGGAATTGTCTGAAAATGTTACAATGAATTATTTCTGTAAGAAATAATTTCTGATTTACCTATTTTAAAATATTGTCAACCCATTATTGTCCCACTGCTGGGCCTTCTCTCAGTGAGAGGGACTTAGGCCTCAAACCACCACGCGGGTTAAGTTTGTCTTGGTAGACTTCAAAAGGTGTGAGAACTTTTTTAGTAATTCTCAGATGGTTTCCCCAAAATGTTTTCCTTCACGGTTAAAACAAGTGATAATTAATTGATAACATGCATATAAATTAGAAGTGCGTAGTGCCTAGGATTTATACTTCAGACTCTCGATTGAGGGTTTCAAGCATTAGGCTATCATTGCTATTATTAAAACATGTTAAGTAAATTCATTAGGTACATTAGTTGATAGTATATGTTGACGTAGAAATTAGAATTCACTTGTTAAACGAGTTTATTTTTGGATGTAGTACGTAATCATTGTCTAAAAATAATATAGCGGAAACCGGTTTTTTTGTGTTATTAATTGTATGCGATACAATTAGTCAAAGAATATCTGTGTAATGTTAGGTAATATGTACATTACATCGTATAAGGCTAAAATCTCACGGAGCGGATTTTAACCATACGCATGTGCATCTGCGGTTCTTTTTCACTTGAGTGATAAATATTACTCAGAAACCCTTAATCAATGTTTTGTTGATAAATTTCCAAAAAAAATACTATAAAAAAAGTTAAAACCACACTAATTTGCGCATGTTGCGATTCAGCTGCAGCGAGTATGGTTCAAAGTCGCTCAATGAGATCTCAGCCTTGCTGTGTAACTTTTGGACCCAAGTTATTATAAAATAATGAGCTAGGCTAAGTTAATGTGATTTCGTAAACTCGACATCCCTTTGAGAACGATATGGAATTCTTAGATGTAGATTCTCACGAAGTTTTCTGTCACCACTAATCAAATGTTAAGTAATTGCGAGCGATGCATCGTTACTTATTTGTGATTCAAATCTCGGACCACCAGACTGAGAGGTCAAATTCTGCATCAATGAGCTTTCACTGGCTTTAATCTAAATTAATCTAAAAGATTATGAGTTTAGAAAATACTGCTAATATGTAGTACGATCCAACAATTTCTTTTAATTGTTCTTGTTGCTATGTCCTGGGTGCAGTGCACAAAGAGCTTAGTTTGACCGAGAACTATCATTACCACACAAATTTCTACCATGAAGCAATTTATGAGTATTACCATATTTATGAGTATTACATTAGCCAAACAGACAGACAGACAGACAGACAGACAAAAAAAAATCAAGTATCATACTTTCATATCCACGGAGTAAAAAATTGTTATTTTGAAATCACAAACAGACACTTCAATTTTATTTATTTGTATAGATTATAAAAAAAGGTTATAGGTTCATTACAAATATTGCAGTGCTTTTAATAACGTAATAGTCTGGCAAAACATATTGACTCAATTATATGTTTTAGTGTGGATTTTGGGTCAGTACGATTTAAGATATTCGCAATGTATTTGCAAGAAGTGTATGCAAGATACACATCTGGTTTTGTTACGTAAAATTACAACTTTTAAATATGTACTCAAAGTACCTAATTTAACTCTTTCTCTTATTAACGTGCCAATAAGTTATATGAAATTCAGATCCTTATTGCGCATGCATCCTATCTTAATTATTATAAATGGGAGTGTCCGTTTATTTGTTTGTTTGTTTGTAACGCCTTAACGCGTTAACGACTTAACCGATCGTTATAAAATTTTGCACACATATTGCCGAGGGTCTGGAGTATCTTTAATCCCGAAAAGTGATACTACTCCGGAGGGATAGAAAAGTGACTTGTATACCTACAACGTACCTACTACGCCTACTTTGTGTGAATGTACATGAGCGCGAAACTGCGGGTAAATACTAGTAATATTATAATTAAATTCTTACTAATGAAGTAGATACCTATTCGTACATGTAAACAAATTGTGCATTACAATTTACCTATTTCTTGTATCATGAACAGTTAAATCGCTCGCAAAACAGTATCACCCGGAAGGTAAATGCGTTTCTTATTATTTTGAATGCATTACAAATGCATTTTTTATAATTTTTGTAGTCAATTTTTAAACAGTCACGTTAAGGTTACAGTAATTTGAAGCAAATAGCCTTAAAACAATGTCATTTACATATTTATATAGTAACATTGACATGAAATTGAAGAAACTTTTTGCTTATAACTGTTAAGGAACAGTCTTAAGCCGTATTTTAGGTAGTTATGTCCATATTGGTAATTGATAAATCGAAATAAACGACTCAAGGAGTGTAAATGAAGATAATGCTGTATTCAAGCTATTGAACTTGTTACAATGCTAAAATTTATGGAAACTATTACTATATTACTATTTGAACCTCGTTAAATTACCTGCCCATAAATATCTCATGAGTTTCATTATTTGTTACTAAATGTTTAAATTTATAAACTTGTGTGATTTCGCGCTTTGGATTCGAATCCTGGACCCTAATATTAAACTGATACACTAAGCTATAATTTAAAAACTACTAAAAAAAATTAAAAAATGTTCTCAACCATACATCATATTATAACACGATTGACATTTGGTTCGTTAAACATTTGGTTAAATATTTTCCTTCTCTAAAAGTGCGTCGTTTTCTCAGATTTGTTTTTACAGCAGTACTAATTTCGGTAATAGGTAAAAGAATCGTTTCTTAGAAGGCTAAATCAATTTGCAAGTGTAGTGCCTATAAAAGGACAGAATATAGTATTTTGATAGAACTCATTGAAGCATGAAGTAACATGGCCGTGGCATGTTTTTGTATAGAGAATGGTTAGGTATATCTGGGAGCGATCTATATTTGGATTGTTTAGAAAGTAAAGCGATAGTAGAATAGAGATCGGTGCTTTCATTGCCTACCTGACTATTGAATCCTTGAAACTATTTATTTCCAAAATTTGAAAAGGAATATATTATCAGAAATGATTTCTAAAATTTATTTCTATTCTAACAAATTTATGTGGCCTTACGTCTTAAAAAGAGTTGAGCTCTTCGCTACGCAGAATAAGTTCGGCTTGAAATGCAAATGAACTATAATTGCATTAGACAAGATTATAATACAATATTTTTGTTTAGGAAAATATGTGAAAAAATGTTTATTATCGTTAACGACTACGACTTACGTTTACAATGTAAAATGTTACACGAGTCGGTAACATTTTAAAATATAAAAACAATATAACGTCAGATCAGAAAAAATGATTAATGGTTTGCCAGCAAATAAAAAGAAATCATTAATTAAGTACGAGTTATACTTTTTTGTTATATCAGGAGCGAACAAACATACAGCCCACCTTGGTCAACCCCATATAGTTCTAATTAGAATGCCTGTTACGGTTCCTACAAATGTATTGCTAACCCTGAGGGCTAAGTACACTGCCTCGACTAAGTACATACATATATCTCGCGTATCCACACTACCATATCACGTAATACCACAACTTTCAAACCAAAGTCCAGCTGCGTTTGAGCCCGCTGTATCGTACTGAAATAGTTGTGGTACCTCCGGAGTCGAATCACAAAGGTTCTACCACCTCTACTAGCCTAAATACTTTTTGTTTATACTTACTCTATACCATACTTATTTATAAACCTGCAGACTTTATCGGTCACCAATGAATAAAAGGTGATAATAACCTATTTAAGTTTTGCTTTTGTTTACTTTAACTTTGATATTTATCAATACTCTACACGACTATGCTCTATTACGATACCTACTTGTATTTACTAAGATAGACGATGGACATCCTAGGCCCCATAACCTACCTAAACATTGCCTAAATGTGGAATAGTATATCTATATTTATAGTAGGTATATCTTTTCATCGCGTTTATGCGATTTTTTTTGTTTTCTTTTTGTCAGATATCAACAGTAAAATTTTAATGATGCCGTCTTAAAAATATTAGCAACATTTATTTTGTTCAAGTGGCGGAATGGATTGAAGAAGATTATATAAAACGTATGACGATTGTATCATCTTAATGATGTCTATGCGGCCTTGTCAGGCCTGTCATTCCATTGTTGCCCAACTTCGCAACGTAGGCACATGGGTAAGGAACTTGTTGTACTATCAACGAAAATAGCTTGAAATTCTTCACTACGATAATATTTAATATTTATCATGGTTTCTGTGGTTCCATAAAGGATTACTTAGTTCGTGTCTGTCTGTCCGTCTGTCACATTGCTCTATTTCTTGGAATAGTTGGAGGTTAATCATCGTTGAATCAACTTGCCCTGATGCTGCTCCCTTGTGGAGTAAAACACGTCTTGGTTGTGTATGTATAGTGTTGTGTATTTTATTTTAACTTTTTCTTTGAGGGAGGGAAGGTGGTTAACACTGCAGGAATTAAAATATATACCATTAAAATATTCGCTCGGACGCTAACTTCACGCCGTGCAGTAATAGGCAACTTAGATCACCCGTATCGTAACGTACTATTATAGCACAGCGTGACCTAAGCCCGCACTATACGCACGCCTTTCCGCGTGCGAGCGGACTTATGTCACGCGTACTATAAAATAAAATGCGATACTAGTGATCTAAGTTGCCTATTATGCACCGTATCGTAATGTACTATATACATATTGGTAAGTTTTTATTGAAAATAATGTCAAGGATTTCCGCAAAGGATTGCCTGATGCTAGGAAGCTACAAAAAGGTTCCTTTATTCAAAATCAAAATCAAAAATATTTTATTCAAAGTAGTTTTTTTACAAGAATTATTTTTAAACGTCAATAATATTATTATACCTACGGGTATTTCGTACATAATTACAAATAATAAAAATATAAACATATTTTATAGTACCTGTAATAAATATTTCCCATTAAAGAGATAATGAGGCATAAATGTTGGGTACAATGTGAATATTATATTTTAATCTTATATAAAAGTAATTATATATTTGTGTTTGTAGTTTACAGTCAAGTATGTAGATACCTACTTTAAGAATTTAATATTCGTTTCAGCATTGAATTAACCTTATCATAATTAATTTGATATACACAGTCGTAATATACCTACATATTACTTACTACATATATTGTACCTGTAGTATCGGGATCAGAGTAGGACTACGATATCCCCTACCTATCGTAAGAGATGACTAAACGGGGGGAACCGTCCATCTAGTAAGCCCGGGAAGGACGGCGATATGTATGGTCGCATACCGTCGTAAAAACCATAGGTGTTAGTTGAGTAAATGCTCACCGGGGCAGAGCCCGAAAGGGACATCGTGCTTGGAGGACTTCAGCGATGGTCCATTTTAGTACCCGGACTCCTCCACATACCGGCCGGCCACCTGGGCTATAACCCGGCGCTAAGAATCCTACATAATCCGGCATCGCTCCTAAAGAGTACCATTTGAAGTTTCCCCTCGTCAACAAAAAAAGGTACCTACTATATTTCTGTAGCATTTTATATTTTATGTAGTATACATACCAGTGAGCCACAAGCCTTAAAATAAAATTGTCGTGTACTTTAATTGTGCAAACTGCACAAAAGGACGATTAAGTACAGCTAGCAAACAAGTTTGTACTGACTAACGCTTTGTATCTTTTTAAAGTAGAGCCTATGTTGTGGGTGACTGTACACTAATCAAAAGAATACAATGTAGGATACAAAATACATGGTTCATCACTGTATTGTTCAGTAGCGGACATTTCGTTAACCGCTAATTTGTTGTTGTTCCCATGAGTAGAATCAATTTTAAATATTTCAACTGCGCAAATCGACTACAATGTATTTTTATGGCGAATATAAAACATAATATAATTAATAATAACATTTTAAAATAAAAATTTCATATTACAATATTACCCAGTACTCCGATAAGCAGAGAGTTACCGTTTAAAGCCTCAAGGGATGGTAAATTTAAGAACTAAGGAGACCTTTTTTCTTCGACTTTTTGACTTATTACAAACACTGCAAGCTTTTGCAAGGTCCTTTTTCATCAGTACAACAATGTTTCAACCTACCTTCCGCTGGGTCAAGAATAGCGTAAATCTATTCATTGTTTATATGGATTCATAATGTTCGTTTGTAATTTCGGTTTCATAATAAAAAACCTAGCGCTGTTTGTATAAAATGTAAACAATATTGTTAACTTTATATTTGGTTTTAATGATCTTTTAACAAATATGTTTCCACCAATGTAATAACTACTGTGTCTCATCATTTACGTACAGCAAATAATAAAACCAGCAATCAGGTGTATTATTATTTGCTACTTACTTAATTCAAAACATTCGTAATGTGGGTTTTTGCGACTATTGCACGAAAAGTTGACAAAAAAATTAAGAGACAAAAAGTAGTTTCATTGTTGGAACAAGCGTTTAATGGAATGGTTAGTAAGTAGTTTTTAATATGTTCGAATAATTCTTTTCAAATTATTTTTTAATTGCGGTTTTTCATGTTCACAATTCCGGTTTATTTGGAAGAATTGAAAGGCCAAAAATTTTAACTTTTATAAGTCGAACCAATATAGTGTTTAAATTAATTACGTATTGATTAGACAAAGAAAAAATAGACATTATTTAGAACTAGGCTCAATTTTATTAAAGCTTGCTAAAGCTGTATTTAAGGTTGACCAATTCAAGCCACTCGAAGATTTGCCCTCGAAATCTCATAAAGACTCGTGGAAAACTACAGCGGTCACCAATCCAATTACGATTACCCAGTATTGCTTATTTGTTAATGCTAGAACCAGCTGTGTTTACTTCTTTGCGACATACTTTTGAAATAATAAGATCTTTGTAGTTAACCAGAACTCTATTTTTCTGTATTTAGTAGTTCACAGCTGGTTATAAATCCAAGAACTACATACATTTTAATTACGTTACGCAGAAATTTATAAAACAAAAAAGCCTCACAGTAATTTACTGAAAAGAAATAACATAATGATTACTTAATTAACGATTTTTTTGTTTACATACACTCAATTTCAAGCATAAAAAATATACCAGGTATTTTGTTGTAAGATTTAATTAATGAAGTCCACAAAATAATTCCACCGTAGAAATAACAAAACACGTAGTTCAGTTTGTCTTTATTGTTTGTTACTAAGGGGTGGTAGAACCCTTTGTATTTCGTCTCCGGCGGCACCACCGCCACACCTATTTCTGCCTTAAAACAGCCGTGTAGCGCTGCTGTGTTCTGGTTTGAAGGGTATGGCTAGGGAGATATACTTATCCGAGGCGTTCCAGCTCAGTTTCAGGGGTAGCAACGCTCATGTGGCCAACCTCAGGAAGGACTGTGATCTTATCTGCCGCCTCAAATGTTAACATTAACTCTTTCTACACATATAGCCCTACACTAGGATTAGATAGCACCGGCATCCAGCAAAATGAAAGAACGCTAGGACTGCCTCACGATACAATTAGGTAAGACGATAGTGGACAATAGGTTCTAATTCTATCACTCCAGATTACCTTGGAGCCCCTTTCTCCTGAATTTCTTTGTCAAAATAACTACGTATTGACCTTCAAACAAAAGTGTTACGTTTATCGACTTTAAAAGTCAAATATTGCATTGTCCGTATAACAATGTGTCGTATCGTCGCTTGATCGCAAAACAGTGGATTGTTTTGCAAACAATCCTTTGACTTACGCGTATCGATGTTTAAGAAAATCATTCAACAAAATAAGTCACGCGTTCCATGTTAACATTCTAATGGTAGGTATACTTATCCATCCATCAGCTTTTTGAAGTCCATCCTAGATATCATCATCAACCCATTATTGTCCCACTGCTGGGCACGGGTCTCTTCTCAGTGAGAGGGATTTTAGGCCTTAAGCTACCGCGCTGGCCAAGTGCGAATTGGTAGACTTCACACATCTTTGAGATTTTTTTTTAAGAACTCTCAGATGTACCTATAGGTTTCCTCACGATGTTTTCCTTCACTGTAAAGCAAGTGATAATTAATTTCTAATATGCACATAAATCAGAGGTGCGTGCCCAGGATTTGAACCCCGGATCCCTCGATTAAGAGGCCAAGTTTCAACCATTAGGCTATCACTGCTCTCATCATAGATATAGGGGTTCCCTAATAAGGGGACTCGTCAATAGTCACCGCGCCTGAATAGCGTGTTCCTCGCTTCGGTTTTACCGAAAGCCGTAGCTGGCCATCTTCTGATTCTTTCTCTTAGTCGCCTCTTACGAAATCTTTTACGAAAGAGATTGAGAGGTGCTATTCTGGATTGATCGGCTAAGAGATCTTTTATGTAGATAATTGGATATTTATCTTTCTTATTAGGCGTACGTCTATTTTGGAGTAAGTTCAATGTATAATTTTCTTGATGAGCTAAGAGTCTTTATGTAATCCAAATGTTTTTTCATTGTTAATGTTTGTGATATAATATAAGAAATTAATATACAAGAGAACCAACATGCAGACTTTGCATTTTATACTCATAGAAGATTATGGCATGCAGGCATCTATTTTACTGCAATTAAATATTGGTGACAAGGCCAATGTTTATTTTGCAATTACTACGGAATACTGAGTGAAGGGATCTATGTGATTACTTATAATAACTGTTATTGCAATTAAGCTAAAAATTGCAAAATAAAAATTAATATCTGACACACACACAACCGTATTTATAATATTGCTACACGGTTGAAGCTAATGAACATTAAAACAATACGAGTACTACTATTAACCAATTAATCTATTGACTTGATATCTGATGATAGAAAATAATTTATTTTTTTGGCTACAGTTAGATGTAGTTTTAAGGCATCAACTTGATTATTTCTTACATTTTAAAGCAACGTGGTGAAGGAAAGGCATGCTTTAAACAAAAGGGAATACCCGTTCCAAGTAGTGGGACACTAAAAAAGATGAGTGGCATCAGTTCCTGACAAAGAGCAGCTGATAATGTTGCAAAATATTTTAATTACACTAAATATATTCTACAAAATTTGTCGACGATAAAAATCTAAGTGTCAATTACAATTTATTGAAATTCTCAAAAGGAAAATTATAGCTGTGATTACAGCCTTAAAAATATTCCAAGGCCTCATGTAAAGGTGGTGCGCAAACTGCTGCGTAACCTTTTTGTGATTTATTAAATTTATTAATTAATGCTATCTGCCTTCTTAGTCTATTTATCCTGTAAAAGATTGAAGTTTCTTTATGGTTTAATACATTAAATTTTGATAATGTAAGTCTAGTTACATCCGTACGGCTAAAATCGATTTCGTTGAAGGCTTCCCTAAATTAAAGCCTTTTTGACGTTTTACTTCTACTTTCCGTTCTTTACTGTCCATGAGAACATATGGCTGATAAATCTTTCGTAAAGTTTTACAAGGTGTGGTATCAACATTCTAATTCTCATAGATCGTCAACCCATTATTGTCCTACTGCTGGACACGGGTCTCCTCTCAGTAAGAGGGATTTTAAAACTTAGTCCACCGCGCTGGCCCAGTGCGAATTGGTAGACTTTATGAACACCTTTGAGAACTTTTCTTAAGTACCCTCAGATTTGAAGGTTTCTTTCATCGTAAAGGTTTCGTTTATAATACGCACATAAAACAGAGGTGCCAGGGATTTGAACCTCGGACTCCTCGAATGAGAGGCCAAGTTTAAACCATTAGGCTATCACAGCTCTGACTCTGTGTAACTCTCATGCAGCTGTCAGCAAAATCTGTTTACTGTAGCGTCAAGAACACGGACGTTGCTTTAATCTATCCGTAATATCTTTTTTGTTAAGACAAAAAGTGACGGGAAAAATCATATTAGCTACTTCCGGGTTTTCCACGCTGTACAACTTTTGAAAACGTTAATTACTAAAGTAAAGTCCCTGATACGTACCATCTACATTTTTTGCCTTAAACTATATGAAATACCACACTACGAACCTCATCGCCACAGTTAGATCTAGTTATTTTGTTGTTTTTATAGATTATAAACTATATGGACCTAGTATTATACGAGGGGCAATAAAACGTGCTACAAAATCAGATTTTGTAATTCTACTTGTACCTATATCAAAAGTCAGTGAGAATTTTATGGTTAGTTTTACAGGCATTCGAAACATCTAAACAAAATGTAATGTGGTTTTTCGTATATTACTGTTAGAAAATTTTCTAAACTCATCTATTTTTCTACATACATTGAACCGTGTGATTTCTTGAAGTATTGGAGGTCGAAACATGTCTCAAATACTTTGCTGCGTTTTTCAGATAACAAACACAATGAATTCTTATAAAGCAAGGCAACATAAACTTACTTCCGTTCTTTGAATGCAGTTTATCTATTAAATACGTGTTCTTATAACAAAACAATACACCAAGCCAGGATAAGGTAATTATCATTAGTGTGTGAATATGTATATTTAAGCTTATTATGTTTCTAACTGATCCCCGCGGTTTCACCCGCGTTAAAGAAGTAAAAAGGCATACATATTTAAACATAAGTGATAACCTGCGCTCCCGCGAAAGCGCACGCCTACGCGTGGAGCGTGCGCTATTGGGTTTATCGAAAATTAAAGTAGCCTATGTTACGCCTTAGACCTTAAGCTATCTTTCAGTGAAAGTCCCGTCAAAATCGGTTCTGCTGTTTAGAAGACTACCTCAGCCAAACAGACAGACAAAAAAAAATATTGCATTTTCGTTATCGATATCGTGTATACTTTTATACGCATTGCATAAAAATCTTAATGTAAATGTTATTTTGAAATCACAGACACTTAAATTTTATTTATTTGTATAAATGTAATTATTATTAAATTAAGTTGGATATCCTTATCACATTACCAACTATCTCTTTAAGTATCAATTATTCGCATTTCACTTCCCTCACCACAAAAATTTAAGTAGGTAAGCTTCTTAATTTCATTTTAATTTGTATTTGTGTTTTGCAAGTTGTAATTATTATCCTTACAAAGTAGCTAATCTAAATTAAAAGTTTATTTTACATCTAACGCTTTTTTAGGACGATATCATAACACGGTAACTTCCTCATCCTCATAGTCTGCATAATTTCTGCATAATAAAACAATTTAGTACCTATCTTAATATTGCGTATAAGAAATTCATGAATTTTATTACAAATCTTTACATTAATATTTAAGGGATACTACATATTTTTAAGGTCTGTGATTTAATGTAGTTTGTAAATTTAGTCTTTACCTGGAAAACTTTTTTTTTAAATTTGTGGAATTTTAAATGGTATTCTGAAATAAAATACTGATACTTATAACTTAATTATAATATATTATAATACCTCTCCATTATCATCCCTTAACACACGATTATAATATTGTCTTTAAATAACAACAATCCCTATTTACCCACGCCAGCTAGGGCGATAGACGATTAGTAGGTACACTTTCTGATAAAAATTACGATAAATAAATAAATAATTATGCTGGCAAGGGTGACATTCCAATTAAACTATAAAGTCTTGAACCATCACGACCGACTATAGAACATGACATTATCTTGATAATCTATACAAATAAATAAAATTGAAGTGTCTGTTTGTGATTTCAAAATAACATTATTTTACTTAATGCATACGAAAGCATATACGATACCTATAACGAAAATGCAATTAAAAAAAATTTTGTCTATCTGTCTGTCTGTCTGTTTGGCTGAGCTAATCTTCTAAACGGCTGGACCGATTTTGACGGGACTTTTACTGGAAGATAGCTGAAGGTCTAAGGCGTAACATAGGCTACTTTAATTTTTGAAAAGTCCGTTAGCGCGCGCTCCACGCGCACGCGCGCGCCCTCGCGGGAGAGCGGGATGACATTTATGTTTGAATATGTTTTCTTCTTTACTTTTTAAACGCGGGTGAAACCGCGGGGTTCAGCTAGTACACTATAATACGTAAAAACGGCGATATAGTCGTATGTTTTCAATTTGAGTTAACGGAAAGTCCCAATTTCAGGTACATTATGAATTTCCTTATCCCAAACTACGTACGACCTGGTACTATTGACAGGTGATCTGTTAATTGATCTAATTGATCGTCCAATACGTGTGGATTTCCCTACAGCTGGTTGTGATGTCACTTGCCTAGTAGAATAGGAAGTGATGTAGATTCAATCTGATCTTACATCAATTGCGCTTACGATGATTTCCGTTGTCATCCTGTTTTGTTGCAACTCAATGATATAAACATAGCTATAGTTATTTTAACGGATTCGCTTGATTGAGTACACAACATAACATGACTATTAAATATTTCTATTGTTTTTTCTTATTTTCAAAGTAATCCTATGTATCGTGTTAGTTTTTTAAATTATTTATGTATGTTATAAAAAATCTATAAAACCGAAATATGTGGATGAAATTTCAATAATATAAATAAAAGTCATTTCCGTTTATATATGAGTAAATAATATTCATGAATATATTTATTGACTTTTCATTATTTATTGATTATATTAAAGATCGTTAATAGATACTCTATAGTACAAAAATGAAATCGGTTAACAAGCAAACGAGAAAAAGGTACTGAACTATAGTGTATTTGCCTATTAATAGTAAGGAAATAGTAAATAAGTAATAGGATGGTTTTACCAAGACCTAAAGCCATAAACCCAACTTCATAGACATTTAAGTAATTTAATTAAAGTTTTTTGCATATCTTATGCGAAACCACGTTTAAATTTTCCATTAAACCCAATCCAACCTTGGTGGAGAACACGGAATCATGGATAAACAAGGTCGCCAAGATGACACCGCACTAACAGTTTTTGTTACGATTCATTGTCGAGATGTCCTCACAAAATACATCAAATAGACATATACCCGTGTATCCGCAATGATTACCTGTACATCAAAGGCTAAATAAATACCTAGTTTTATTATTCGCTTCAAGTACGTCAACTTCGGCCAAAACACATAGACATGTACGCGAGGTTACATAAGCATTGTATATTCGACATTGTAATTCTGTTGCATCGTTTATCTACAATATTTCACCCCAGAGTTCCGAGGACTTAATTTTTTGAATCATTAATTTAATAAATTCTTTGTTTAATCATATTGTTTCAATACGAACAACAATTAGCAATCCATTTACTCAGCTAGCGTAGAATCTAGTTTCAATAGAGTAGTCAGAATCTAATCATGAATTTGATTAAATTCAATTGTTGACAACTAATTTTTCAATCAGTCACTGTAAACATCCGTGTTGTATCTAGTTAGTTGGCTGAAGTCATAAAAAACAAATTTCGTCGAGGAGGTAGCAAAACAACATTTGCTGTATATTTCAGCTGGAAATGACAATCTAGGAACATGCTAAAACATTATGACTAGGTAAAGTTAATTCCGTCCAACAGTCACCGACGATTGCAATAAGTACAGAGCAATCATGAAATGATTACAACGTCCGGCATTAGGAACATTAACGCATTTACTAATCCGAGGTACAAAAGCCCGCTGAGTAATATGTGAAACTTTCCTGTACGTTACAAATTTAGTATTTTTACAAGATTTTACACAAAAATGATGGCGTATAATATTGTTGATATTTATTTTTATTTGTTACAGATTAGCGTTACGTAGTTATGGATACAGATGACAAAAAAGTGGACAAAGAAAATGAAAAAGTTGCTGAGAAAAAAACTGACGCAAATGGTGGCAGTGACCTAAGCGCAACGAACGTTATTAGAAATAGTATTAAAAAGAATAAAATGGAAAAGGAAGAGATCAACACGAAATCCGAAAAATTCGATGATGATAGTTGGAAAGAACTAAATTTCTACCAAAAAGCAAGACGAATGATCTCATTTATAACGGTTGAACCGATATTAGCTTGTTATGTAATGCCATCAGTACTTTCCGCGTTAGCCACACAGAACCTATATTTAGAGAAGGCTTGCAGAGTTAACCTGAAGTTCGAACATCACATATGTGACGCCCTTACTCTTAGAGATACTATGAACTATACAGCCGAAGAGGAAGCAGTACAAACACTGGTAGCTTCTGTGACTGGTTGGAAGACAGTGCTGCAATCGTTCTTGCCATGTGGAATTCTGATATTCCTTGGGGCGTATAGCGACAGAGTTGGCCAGCGAAAATTTTGCATGCTTCTACCCATTATTGGCGAGTTTCTTACAAGTTTGGGTTTGATCGTAAACACATACTTTTTCTACGAACTCCCAGTAGAAGTCGCAGCTGTTACTGAGGCAATATTTCCTGCGCTTACTGGAGGCTGGTTTACAATGTTCATGGGAATTTTTAGTTACATTGGAGATATAACGACTGAAGAGCAAAGAACTTTAAGGATAGGAATTGTGAATTTGTTTTACTCCTTAGGAGTCCCCGTGGGTGCTGCTCTTAGTGGGATATTAGTGCGAAAAATTGGTCTTTATGGTGTTTTTTCTCTAAGTGCTACCTTATATATTTTGAGTTTCTTCTATGGATTATTTAGGATTCACGAACATAAGAAGGCTAGTATCGAAAAAGTGAGTATACTTTGTTGTCATTTTTACTACTACTAAGCTTGAATGTTTGTTTTTGTCATCCTTAAAATAATTATATTTACCATTAAACTCTACTCTGTTCTAAATTAAGATATCAGTACAAAAACTTATTTGCTTGAGGTTCACGCTTTGTGGTTGTGATAATAACTCCACTTTTGTGTTTAAATTAATATTTATACAAAGCGTTTTCCTTCATCGTTATCTAGTTTGGCACCTTATTCATTGCGATTATACAGATGAGCGGATGAGACAAGGGATCTCTTTGGATGATAATACGTACTTTGAAATTAATGTCTTGCATCTAATTATGGATAAGCTGTTATAATTAATTCACGCTATAAGTGGTGAATGCTGAATAGAATGTATTGGTACAATGTTCTCTTTGTATTAATGTATTCAACATTCATATTTACATAATCGATCTAATAGATCGATTACGTAAAAGCGTTAAAGACACTATTAATGCTATATTAGGGGTTTATAACAAAGTTTATGTCATTTCCCGTTTACGTTATTCTTATTATATTAGCTACCTTACTTATACCATAGTCTAGGAAGGAGAACAATAGAATTGCTTTGTAATTTCCCAGTTATAATAATAATCTCGCTTATTTTACCAATAATGTTGAATTTCACTTATAATCCAGCAATGATTTGTCTTATTTTAGGGGCTCCTTTGTCTACTCAAAAGTCTATTAATATTTAACTGAAGAATTTGTTAAAAACAGGGATGTTATGGAGCTCCGTAACCGTAACCGAAACTATCGGATATCCGAAATAAAAACTATCCGAAACTGTACCCGAATCTGATATACAAGTTTCAAATAATTTAGGATAGAGGTGGAGTTCAAATATACCTAATTCGTACTGATAATGACAGGTTTTCATCCGAATAAGGCGACATAACTGTGTACGTACCTTACGGCCGGTTTCAATAACTTACTATAGGTAATCCGTTACTGGAGATTTTAAGTCTTTGTTGTTTACAATGTAAAAGACAGTGACAGGTATATACTGTCAAATCTCCAGTTACGGATATAGTAGGTAAGTTATTGAAACTGACCTTTTATTGCAAATGGTAAATCATTACTTAATTGTACATACGTTATTTTACTATTCTTTGAAAGTCCGTATTCGAAACTATCGAAAAATCCGAAATAATATCCGTAACCGAATCCGAAAACGGAATATTTTTCTAGGTGCGTTAATATCCATAACATCCCTAGTTAAAACGGTTATTACAAATAAGTTCATTTACATAAATACATTTGAAGAACCTAAGGAGGCGTGGGGTTAACCATAACATCCGTGTCAGTATAATTGCCATGTCAAACTTTCCCTTTTAACAGCGCTTAGGTGCTGTACCTATACAAAATTAATTTAAAATTCGCAAAATTAAAATGCTGACTTTTTTAAAATCGTAATTTTTAAATGAGTCAGCATTTTCAATTTTGTTTATGTAACAGCTTTTAAATATGAGAAATATCTACTGTTGGACATAGGCTTCCGCTAATCGGTTACAATGAATCTTAAATAATAGGTACATCATAAGCAATGAAAGCGGACTAGCTCGTGGTATCGTTGGCAACCCATTAATGTCCCACTGCTAGGCACGGGTCTCCTTTCATAGTGAGAGGGATTTAGGCCTTAGTTCACCGCGCTGGCCAAGTGCGAATTGGTAGACTTCACATCATTGAGAACTTTTTAGGAACTCTCAGGTGTGCAGGTTTCCTCATGATGTTTTCCTTCACCGTTTAAGCAAGTGATAATTATTATTAATCTCTAATACGCACAAATTGCACATAAATCAGAAGTGCGTGCCTGAGATTTGAACATCGAACCCCCGATTGAGAAGCCAAGTTTCAACAATTAGGCTATCACTGCTCGTGGTATATGGCACTATAATTAAATAACTGTTATATAATCAGTTCTTAATATAACGGTAAACAACTTGGGTGTCGCGCCGCGTTGCCAAACAAGAACAATCATACCAATGAACGCACTTCTTACGCTTGATAGATTAACTAACAAGGAATCAGCAATCGATAATGCTCGGCCGTGGATTAGTCGTGGGTGTTTTTGATTATGTAACTGGACGGTTCGGTAAATAAACCAGAGTACCCGACCATAACAAGATAAAAAGTCCGTCAACTTGACCTACTTAAGTGTCACACGGTTGAAAGGAAGGACCTTGGATCTTCATTTCTATGCAAAATCAAGTGTGTAGGTATATGTACCTACGCAATTATTAAGTTTTTACTCGACTACAGCGGTAACATAAGTATATGACTTTTTGTAATTGTAAAAGGTGGTAGAGCCCTTTGTGGTTCGACTCCGGCAACACCATCGCCACACCAATTTCTACTTCATAACAGTACTGGTCTGAAGAATGTGGTAAGGGAAACATACTTATCCGAGGCATACCAACTTAGTCCTCAGGGGTAGCAACGCATTTGTGGCCGATCTCAGGTAGGACTGTGGTCTTATCTGGGGTTGATAACACATGTCCATGGACGACAGTGGTCACTTACTAACAGATGGACTGCACGTTCGTTTGCTACTTTGATCATATAAAAAATCTGTATGTAAGAATGTATGTATGTTTAGTAGAGCTCTTTTGTGTTTCACCTCTTGAGACACTATCGCCACACCTATTTTTACTCAATGAAGCAGTGTTAAGCACTTTTGTATTCTTGTTTAGTTAAAAGTTTGGTAAGACAATTAGTTACTTATACAAACAAATATTATAAAAACAAAAAATCCCAACTGCTACCCAATTTGTTTGTTGCTACTGATTAATCCATTTATTTCTTACACATATACATGGGATACATTCTATGGTAACTTTACATTTTACATACATATTATATTAACATGTTATTTCAAGTCATACATCATTTTCTAGTACAATAGATCGTTATTCCATTTGACGTGATAGTGGTAACCATAATTCGTCACCTGTGGCTTGGTAAACACGTTCTACGAACGTGAATAGGTACTACATTACTTAATTCAACCTGTAGATATGGTTGTACCGTGACTTTTTATTTATTTTAAGATGTCATACATTGCCCGTTTGCAGTAGGTATGTATGTACATTGTACATAGAGATCCGAACTCGAAGGTTAAAAAGGAAAGAACTATCGCTAAGCTATGTGTGCGTCTGTCACAGGGCTCTATCTATTGAATCTTTACCGATGAGAGGCCTGATTGATATATTGACGATTTTACTAGTGAATTTTGAACCCTTGAATAGTTATTGAATAGATACTTACTTGCAATTTTACAAAGTGTTTTAGGGTAGGTAACTAGCAGCAAATATCACACCTTGAGATGTCCTCATTTTAACATGAAACTTTCTAGAAACATATTTGACGTGTATAAAAACTCTCGTTTTCAAGAATTTCAGTATAATTACTTATATTACTTATGTACGTGTAAAAATATCTACCTACTCGTGAATAATCAATAACTTAACTATATTATTGCAATAGTCGTAAACTTTACGTTTAAGTTCAATTACTAGATAGGTAGGTACTATTTTACGTAAAAGGTGTTAATTGAGTAACGAATGGTTACCTATATGAGATATACTTATCATTCCCCGATGAAATACGAGTATTTGTCATTCTTTATATCTATCGACTTGGAAAATAACAACATTCTACGCATATTTTTTCAGCGAAGTAGCCTATTACGAAACCAATCTCTACATTTTATTAAATTAATGTACGAGTAACTTGTAATTCATTTATTTTCCAGAAACCTGTTGGCTGTTGTGAATGGCTTCGTGACTTCTTCGACACCCGCTATGTGAAAGAGACCTTAATGGTGGCCTTCAAACCAGGTCCTAATAATCGGAGGCTTCGGGTAGTGATGCTTGTCGTTGTGTTATGTGTCGTTATAGGACCCATCTATGGTAAGTGAATCCTAATATAAAAAAACGCCATTAGAAAGGAGGGTGGCAGTGGATATTGGCTATTAGTCGGACAGCATGCACGTTTGTCATTTTTTTTTGAAAATAAGTGATCATCTAGGCACTTAGTAAATTGTAGGAAATAATAAATACCTATTCAAGAAATATTTGTAGAATGTGCGGCTGTGCTGTTTGTGTGTAAAATTGAGTAGGTATGGCCAAGGATCAAGGGTGTGACATGGTTGTCAAATGACTTGACTATTATTAAACTGGCATTCAAGACTTCGTAAAACAAGGATATTAAATATTTATTTTTCTGTCTACCTTTGTAATGTACATAATATGTACATAATATGTACTATAATATACTGTATAATAATTAATACTTAATACAATGCCACGGTGACCTAAGACACTTCCTTGTAAGACACTTTTTTCGTTAGGCTCTCCCATCATTATAATTGGAAATATACGAGTATACTATAAATATATACCAACATAATAACGGACAATGTAGCTTAGTCGCCATAATCATCAAAATTAATTATTCTTTTTACTTCGGAAGCTTGTGCAAAATCTAAATTTTTCAATAGTGTTTCAGTGTCCGAAATTTAGTTAATGTTTTGCTTTTCAGGTGAAATGTCCGTTATGTATTTGTTCACACGTTACCGTTTCAATTGGAACGAGGTTGACTTCAGTATGTTCTCCACTTATGCGATGTGTACTTCATTAGTAGGTAAGAAAAGTAGCTCTTATAAATTTTACTCCGCACAAGTTTTCTACGGGCTTACAGTTCACAGATAAATAGTATGCCCATGTATCCTGGCAAATTTATTCACGATTGCTTGTTTTTGTATCGTCTAAGTAAATATCAGATGTAAGTTCTTAGTACCAATATTTCTTTTTGTATTTTTGTCACTTTATTTGATAATGTAACGTCACACTGTCACAAAGCTTATTAATAGGTACTGACTTGACTTTAATTATTTTACTTATTAAGTTCGTTAATTTAAATGACTTGTAAGTTTAAAATATGTCAAAGAAATGCTTATTACTTTATGATTTAATATTTATATTTGTAATTCTCATGAAATTGATTTAGTTCTTGTTCAAGTTAACGGTTATCTAAATTGATACTGATAGATAAAAACCTATCTGGTATCTACATTCAACGAAGAAAGGGTTTGAAAAGGGTCAAAGTACGTAGCTATTTTCCTTTGATACTTCCGTCAATAATGATACGATATTTTTTCCAGGAACGCTATTTTCCGTTGGGGTGTTCAGTCATCTGTTGAAGTTTGATGATGCCATAATTGGGATAATATCTTGCATGAGTAAGATTTTATCAGGTTTCATGTACGCGTTTGCTACAAAGACTTGGCACATTTACATAGGTATTTATAATGATAATAATACACTTCAATATAAGTTATGGATTTCCCAAACTTATTTGTCCTGGTCCGGTTATTTTCCAATTTCCACGAAATGTTCTTTAACCTTTCTAGTTTATTTAAGGATAATAAACAGACATTAGGTACAATATTCGTGAAGCGTAGGTACCTTACCGATGATAGGTACTACCCCATAAGTACTTTCCAAGGTATAATACAGAGGAAAGTATAACTTAGGTGATAACATCGGATAATAGCGAGGCCTAGAATTTTGAAACAAATGCAACACGTAGATTCTACATGTAGGACTATAGCCATGGATGATTATACAATCATGGTATAGTTACACTATGACACAATGCTGCGACATGGCTGTGACCTGGTATTATCGTGGCTTGTGGTTGCGACTTACCGTATTAGGAAACTCTGATTTACGGTTTGAACTTAGTAGAACTTTTTGTGATGTAACTCCGGCTTATCCACTAGTTACACCTAAGTAGGTACTGCTGATATTATGGACTTTATCAATCGACGTACATGCAAAGGTCAACAGGCGTCATTAAGATTGCATTTGGAGTAGCCCAAATTAGACCTTACCTAATCATTATTATAAAACCGAATGCAATGTAATTACATTCCACTGTTTAGCCCTACACTAGGCTATTTGATGAAACGAGACCGTTACCCACCTATATTTTATGTCCTCGCCCGACATGGTGTTAACATAAATATAGAAATGTGTGATGTAGCTAATTAGGTAATGAATGTATTTTCAATAGGATTACCTGCATATTTAATTTTCAATACGTAATCTAAGTAAGATTAGCCTATCACTGTTGGCAATGAGTTCAATTTCAGCTGCATGTTTTATTTTGAAGGTTGTGAGATCAGAATTGGAGATATTGATGAGGTATGGACATTAAATGCGTAAACGTATTTCTGTATGTTTCTGGTTTACACATTATCTATACGAGCGAACGGAAAATATAATTAACGACATTTTAGATCACAAAATCTGCTGGAAAAGTTATAAAGTGTAGCCTTTACTTTTTATGATTTATAATTAATTATTTTGCCTTTATTTTAGCTCCATTAATCGAAATATTTAACGGCACGTCCTTTATCGCTATGAGATCTATGGTATCTAAATTGGTAGAAAAAGATGAATTAGGTAAGTGATTTTTTTTAACATTTAACCATCCTGTTTCCTATAAAGCATTGTATATAAAATTATAAACCAACAGCTAAATAGAAGCAAGTTGTAGAAAATACCTGCATAAGTAAATAATAGTGAAATAAAATAGTTTCAATTATATTCTAGGTAAGGTAAATTCCTTCTTCGGGCTAGCTGAAGCCATGATGCCATTGGTTTACGCACCGATGTACACAACTGTCTACACTGCCACATTAAAGGACTTTCCAGGTGCCTTCTTCCTACTCGGAGGAGGGCTCACTGTACCCGCTGTACTTATATTCTTGTAAGTAAAACTAGGTATTTATATAGAATTGTATTATTTCTCTACCAATTCAGGACAGTAGCCTATGCCCAGTAGTGCGCAGTAAGTAAAATATCCTTGTATATTCCTATAACCTTGTAAAATTATTATTGTACTTGTGCTAAAAATAAGGTAATGTATTTACACACAATTTACTTGTCAACTACTAAAATAAACAAAATTTTCCATACCAACTTCTTGTAAACGCCACTTTTTTGCTTTCAGATGGTTGTATTTAGCTAACAAGAAACACAATGTTGACAATAAGAAAAGCGAAGTTATTAATGAGAAGACTGGCGTTGAGAATAAAGCGTTTCAGGTAGACGAAAAACCAAGCGAAAAGGCAGAAAATGATGATGTTAATCAGTCACAAATAGAAATGGGCTTCACTGAGAGCATGATTTGTACTAATAAGCAGTGAGATTTACTTAAATACATAAAGTTTACTATGTATTATAGATAATTTGAACTTACTACTTAATTTTATAGAGATGTAAAGCGGTGTACCTGTTTTGTTGGAAAAGGTCAATTCAAAATAAATTAAATGAATAATGACTTTATGAAATAAAAATTTATATATGTGTATATGTCTATTGATAAATATAGCTATTGATTCTTTGCAATGTGATAGCTTAGCTAGATAAAATATTACAATGAACTTTATGTGATAAAAGAAATGAATTATTTATCCCAAATACATTAAAAGATCTGTGAAACAGAACATAATTTTTTACTTACAACCAAATAAAATCTAATAAAATAATTATATTTCAAACAAAAGATTAGAAAAATAACCTGTCAAGGATTAAAATGTTTTAATTGAAATACCGGCTATGATATTAGTAGTTCTGTGATATTTGTAACTATTTTATACCTACTTACTAAATTTAAAGCAATGTGATATGTAGGTATCTAAATATTGAAACCTTATTAATAGCAGTAGACGAATGTTTTTTTTTTTTAATTTAGTCTAATAAATTGGAATTTATTTATTTGTATTTATTGGAACATTTACATAGCTATAACAAGCAAACTATATTATTTGTAAGTGTAAAATACTTTTTACAATGCAATAGAATGCCCCATAAACTAGTATTTTCGACTTTTGAATTTTAATAATATGACTATCAAAGTTATTAAAAAGTAAAATCGCCAGGTGGCGCTGCTATACCGGAAATAATCTACTATAATATTATAATTATCTAATATCAAAAACGCAGGTCTTTATATTTTACCACACTGTAGTTAAGTAGGTACTTAAGTTATTGTAAGTAATATTAAGAAATAATAATATTAGGACATAACCTACAATCCAACACCAAGGCGGATTATAAAGAATAAAAGGTACCAATATTCGTGGTATTACGATTGCACCACTGTAACACCTGTACCCCTATTACGTTTAGTGAAACGTTTCTTGTTTACGTTTCGGCCCATACATCGACATGCAGCGCTCCTAGCGAACCGTTTAGGTACTAAATTTTACTATGGAAAAACGGGCGTAAGCGTAAACCAAGATCGTATCAAGAAAACGTAACAAACTCG
>DWPV01000982.1:0-23219 GCA_018251915.1 Urbanus proteus proteus | reverse complement strand
AAAATTGTGAAAAATAATTAATAAAAATACTTTCAAAGATATATTGTGCAATTACTTAACATTTGTTTATTTATAACCGACTTCAATACACTTCAATTATGATTAAATATTTCCATTCATTATGAACAATTATCCAAATTTTATGCACAAATGTTACGATATTTTTTTTTCCTATTGCTATCATTGTCATAGATAATCTATTAAAAATATAGTTTGACAAAACCCTTGTCAAATTATTGCCACAGTTTAATTTTCTTTTTAGCCTTATTTTCATCTTATTCATCTTATGACAATTTTATCCAAACTTAAAAATGTGAGGACTAAAATCTTCAGCTTAATCTAAGAAGTAATGAAATCACTATCCTTGTACTTAATGAAATTCATAAGTATGTACATACATGTTATATGTATTAACAATAAATTATATCTTGTAATTTAACCTGTACTCTGCATATAACGGTATTTTAATAATAGGAAAAGAGTTCAAATTCGGTAATAAAATTTTATGGGCAGTCGACAAAACTAAATAAAAACTTATAAAGACGGCCAAATATTTATTTTTCTTTATGGCATTATTTTTGTAAGACAAAACTGATATTTTTTCACATTTATTTTCATTGTAAAAACATGCTTAACTTCATCATCTGTGATATTAACGGAATATGCTAAGTTTTGCCTGGTATTTTGTGTTACGGATGTATTGCTTGTAATTAGGCCGACTGTTAAATTTGTTTAGTAGAAATATTTCAAATCATATTTTCGGATCAATTAAAGCGTTTTTACTTAACACATATTTGACTGGTCTCAGAAACATAAGAACGTACAAAATGGAATATAAGTTTATTAGGCATTTAAACATTGAAACAGTTCTACAAAATGAAACGTCGAAGTTTACTTATAATAAGTTTATGCGTGAGTAGGACACCAGGGAGCATCAAAAAACCGCTACGCCCGTCTTGCGGACTCCGATACCGCTCGATTGACTTTCTTACTTTATGTACTAATTTCACAGCAATAATACACTATGCGTTCGCGTTTTTAAATATCTACACGTGCATCCTTTATAATAGACTAGTTTGTAAACCGGTTACGCGTTGGACAAATCGACTCGTAGATTTGGTTGTGTTAAATTTCGCACATTTATAGTCTTTTGTATAATTTGTACCTTAAATAAATACAATAATGTAATTCGTCCTCTAAGCTTTAGATATTAGACTTCAAAATATTGTAACATTTATATACTGTAGCTTTTTTTATTAGTTTAGTAAAGTAAAATAACCAGTATTTCTAACATGCATCATAATCATTGAACGGAATATTTATATAGGTCACTGAATCTGATCGATGCTATCTATAAATTGGTCTAGATTTTTATTCCTTTAAAGTTCATTGGATGTGATCACGTGTTTTGATCATGGAAACATGTTAAGAAAATTTATAATTGGTGCCGCTACATTTATAAAATTTTAATGTTCATTTGTATTTAAAAATCGAGTTTCTGGAATAAAATCTACTTCATTTACGAACATAGCTTAAATTTGTTTAGAGATAAAAATGAATAATAATAAAAATGATTAGTAAATGAACCATTACTAGGTTCAAGTTCGATTATAATCATAATTTTTTTAAAGCTACATGAAAATAAAGAAAATTATGTGATATACAAAGAAAATGTTTGCCTTGTTTCATTTATGTAAAAATATAACATTTATGGTAGATATACTGACATTAATATTCGTTTCAAATTCTAAAAAACACCTATTAAGAAACAAGGAGCCGTCTTCATCCTTAGAAATAGCACAGAAGCTGTGATCGATTTCAGTTCGAACTACTGTTTTATATTAAGCAGTTGAATTGAGTTATGAAGAATACTGCATGCTTATGTGCTACCTCGACATTATCAATAAAAAGAAAATAGGTTGATTTTATAGAATGATATAGCATGATATGATTATGCACTCAAATTTTTCATTTTTAACGTTTACCAAAAACCAACAAACTTTATTGTTTTCATAATCATCATCATCATGTAATGCATATAACTATCTAAGGTTTTATGTGCAAATTGTGCAAATAAAACCAACGTAACGGTCCATCCGCAGCCGGAGGAGAGATCGACGCCGTCAGTGAGCGCCGAGAACCTGTCGTCGCGCGCCGAGTTCGCGACGCCCCCGGCGGCGCACAACGCGACGCCGCTGACGCCGCTGCCGGCGCCGCAGCCGCCCACGTTGCAACACCACCCAGCTGAGAAACGACGCAGGAAGAACTCCGCTCTGCCCCGGGAGGACATTGAGTTCCCCTACCGACACTATGAGGTACCGTTTATAAGTGTTTCTATACGATACGGCGAATTCTTACTCTTGTAGAAGGGATATGATATGCGATTTTTTAAGATTACCGCTAAATCTGTGTTCAAAACCATATTTTTAAAGTTACAGATGTAAATGTAAATAATATGCACCCAAAAAATGTGTTTAAATCAATTGCTTTAAGTATTCTGTCAATCTGTAATTAAAACGACTTCTTTATAGCCACATTAACGATACTTACATAAGTGTCAATGTATTTAAAGTGTTGTTTTTGTACAGAAGTTACTTAAAATGTTATTTGCACTTATGTCTCAATATCAAATGTAAGACTTGTAATTTCATGAATGTAAATAATAATTTGCTATCTGATTCCAGGAGTATTGTCGATGTGTAAATGGAGCTTAATTATAATAAAATCGTGTTTGGTGTGTCGTTGAACGTAGCGGGCATTTGCGCAGGCGCACGTGAAGGCCGGCAAGGGCGGGTCGACGGGGTCCGGGTCGGAGCCGTCGACGCCGCCGCCGGCGCACACGCCGGTGCGCGCGACGCGCTCGCCGGCGCACACGCCGCACGTGAAGCAGGAGCCGGACGCGCTGTACGCGCACGCGCAGCACGCCGCGCACGACCCCCGCGCGCCGCTGCACCAACACCCGCCGCCCGCCTTCGAACAGACGCA
Organism: Urbanus proteus proteus; assembly: GCA_018251915.1. Classification (NCBI taxonomy): domain Eukaryota; kingdom Metazoa; phylum Arthropoda; class Insecta; order Lepidoptera; family Hesperiidae; genus Urbanus; species Urbanus proteus. The sequence goes on along the minus strand of DWPV01000982.1, from coordinate 20,234 downwards.
CCTGTCGGTCAGTGCTCGTCACCAAACACTAATCATCACTCCTCATCTGTCAACGTTGTGCAACATTTAGATACTAGCAAATAAGTGACTAGCCGAACAATACCGAATATGTAGACGCCGTGCGTCTATACACCGTACACCCCAGGATGAACTTACTGGTGATAAAACGTGTACTGCATGCGTCCGCGTCAATGATTAACATAATGATATCCGCGACTATTCGTCTTCGCTCAGTGTGCACATCTAACTGTTGCATAAAAGAGGATTTACAAGCGATGTTTAATTTAAATACTTTCAATATTTTTCGTCCCAGTTACATGGATCGTGGTCACAGCGTAACTGCTAAAACGGAACGAAAATGTCCACAATCACTAATGGTAGATTACCGTCTACTCTACGCCTAGTTTTTTTTACTTTTTTAGGTTTCACATCACGACTCAGCACTAACTACATCTTCATGGTACAAATCTTGTCAATCCATTTATGTTTGACAAACTGATTTCAGTGCTAGTAAACGATTCTCCCCACTATCTCAACATCACCATATCCACGTTCCATTTAATTGGGTTGAAAAATATTGGTAGTAATATAGAAAATATAATAAATTTAATTGATTCATCAGAAATATTTATCTATAATAATATTTATACATTTGTCATCTCCTTCTAAAATTCCCTGTTCTATCATGCGGATATTTTAGACATAAAAACCAAAAAAATTGCTTAAAATCTAACAACTCATCTCCTATTTCACTTAACATGAGGATGATCTTTTTCTTCTGACGTTGTCAAATTCATTCTTGGAAAAATTAACTGCTCCTTTTGTGTTCTTAAAAAAAAGGTAACGGGAAGGAAGGGATCTGCCTGATGATATTCATCATAATTAATAGCGCTTTTGCTAAAAAAAAACGCTAGAGTAAAGCAGATCCTTTCCTTCTCTCGCAGACTGTTGGTGGTCAACTCGCAGTGGAACGTGGTGATAACGGAACTATAGATCCAACAAATCTATGCACGAAAACTATTAAAATTGAACTCCCGACGCTTTTTGTGGAACCAATCCCGTACATAAACTCCGAACCAAGTCCTAAAACGGCTTCCTCAAGTTTAAAAAAATTGGGCCGATTTCGAATCACTTGGCTGGCGTTGTTTCCATGGCTGGATTATGACAAAATGAAGAATATCATGTATTGCCGTTATTGCAGAAAATGGTCACATGAACTAAATTCTCATAGAACATCATTTGTAGAAGGCAATGCTAACTTCAGACTTGAAATTATAAATCATCATAATAAGAGTAAATCACATAAATTCTGTGAGGAGCGAGAGAATTTACAAAGTGAACAAGTAAAGAAAACAACAAAGTGATTGACATTTACAAATGTGTTACATGTTGTGTGTAAACGTTTTACAAATTAAGAACTATTAAATAGTTTATTTGTTCCTATAGAAAAACATGTCCTGTATTATAATCGTGTTAAATCATTGGAATTGAATAAACCGTACAGAAATATGTTCAAATTCTGTATTTTATATAATCATTATCGCAATTATTTAATAAAACATGATTCAACCTGTAGGCTTGTTCAAAATTTTGTCCCTGTCCTGGAAAATAATTAAATTGCTTTAAATTAGGTTGCCTCTTACAATAATACCATTATGAAAGTCTTCTAAAATGGTATTATAGAAGTCTTCTATAATGGTATTAGAAGATAACAGTTTAGGTTAGGTTAGCCAAAAATATAAAAAAGAAAATGTTAAATACTGTCTTTCTAAAAGTAGTTTTTAATTATTTTATAAAAAGCATTTAAAGATTTAAGGATAAGGATTTATACAGTTAAATAAGGTCTATTTAAAAGGTTAATGTCACATCTTTATAATAATATGTATATGGGTATGATTTTCAAATGTCTATTTTGTTATTCAAGTGAATTTCTGGAATATTTCAGGGAATGGGAGTAACTGAAATGGCATCAATGCTGAGCCAGCAAAACATGACCAACGAATGCAACGAGAGCGAGCCACTGATCCAGCCACATCCCGATCAAACTGACACCATTGATGGTGAGTCTTATTCCATTTACTTGACAGCTACCAATAATATCTGCCCTAGAGATTAAATTAATAAGAATATTAATTTTGTATGCCTTCAATATTGATATTTATTAATTATAAATGTGTTAAATTTTTTTGTGATCATTTCTCATAAAGTTATTGGTAGCTGTTATATGTATTATATGGTCAAGGTTATACCACATGTGCATTTTAATTATATTCTTCATATTAAATCCCTTATTCGCTGAATTTTGTGGTATAACGTTGATTGCAATAATACAGTGGTGAATAAAGTGTTAATTAGTAAAAACCCCCCTTAAAATGCTTCTTGGTAACTTGGTTTGCTTTATTTCGAAAATTAAAAGCTGCTTATTAATACGAAGGAATTTGGAAAGAAGCATTAAATAAAATAAGAATTTGATTTAATAAACATTTTTTTTATTCCTTGGTGTTATGGGCGTCACACACTTGAATGCATGTTAAAACATTACAAGCATGCCATAAGTAATGTGGCTTCTTATTCTGTTCTAATTTGCATCGATCATACATTAACGCTTGTCGAGTTTAATTTTCCATTATGCTTATTATAGTATATATTTTTTTCGTGTTTTGAAGAAATCGGTGTGAGGAATAGTATTTATTCTGATGATTTGGCGCCCCCTGAGGGACATAGGTCGTGCGACAAAGATTAACTAATTGTATTTCAAACACTAGATCAGTTTTAGTATAAAGGAATTAGTATGGAATAGGGTTTGCATGTACAATGATCTAAGATTGTCAGCCAAATTTAAACTGGATTCAGGTTTAGTGAGACTTCTTTAATTTTAGGAACTAGCATGTCATATTTAAAGTAACACAAGATGTGAAGAAACTACATATATTACAGGTGAAAATTATGGCGTTGATGAAAACAGTAAACCACAGGATCATTTCTGCCTCGACATAGCAAATAATGAAAATTTAGTTAAATGTTTTAAGATAGGATTAAAACAAAAGTTATATAGTGGCCCCATGTCTTGTTCGATATGTGGTAAACATGTAAGCAACATAAAGAAACACATGAAATCTCATAATCCGGAGCAACACAAGTGTCCCCTGTGTCCCATCATCCTTACCAGGGCCGACAACTTGAAAAGACATCTCCGAATGAAGCACTGGAATGTACTCAGATCAAGCAGTTTATCGAACATTCAAACAAAATGTTGAGGTCTTCTAATATGTAGGCTACTAACTTAAACCGGGAACTACCAGTAGATAATATTTCCAGGAACAGTTCTGTAAACGATTACGCTCTATTTTTCCAACAACTATATGTATGCATTACCGATTCAAACTACTTAATTTACTAATTTTAGTAGTCTAACACATAGGAGGCTTATTCACTGACTAACTATTATCATTTTGTAATTAGAATTAAGGTGTGGTGTGTGTATTTCATTAAAATAATAATCTGAATGTCTAAATGCTCATAGAGAGGAAGGTGTGCCATGGTTGGTACTGGCAGCTTCGCTGAAATATTATTCGATATATTTGTAATTCGCAAAGATTGTCAACTACTCTTAATATTGGGAGCTGGGAATAGCATTTCTTGCTGTTCAAGGTGATGTTTTTAAAAAATGCACCGGAGAGTCTCTGTTATACCTAAAATCCTGTGATAGTAAATACTCATTAGGTATCAACATTAAGGTGAAAGGCTTTCAGTATTATTCACGTAGAAGATGTGATCAAGACCATTTTCAACATCTATATTTAGAAAATGTACTGTCTCATTGTGCCAACAATTTACAAAAAAATAAACAACAAACATAAAGCGGAAGCTAATCCCATTGTACTTTCAATTACTGTATTACTAATTAATAGAAAAAATCACAATGAACTTTAGACAATGTTATTTATTTGAGTAATTAATTTAAATATAATTATGTCTTGTGGAAGATTTGCACATAAAGTAACTGCTGGCTTTACACCTTAAAGTGGAAGCGAAAATCAGAGTTTATGTTTTTAACACATTAATCAATGTAAATTTATAATCCAAGTGCCTTTTTTAAATACATATACATACTTAGATATATAAAAAGCCTTATTTTCTGTATTTTCGCTTCTACATGAATTAAATCTAATTATTTGTATTGATAATAAACTGTTTCACAGCATAACTAGGATTTTACATTGTTAATAACATATTGATTTTTAACTTGTGTGTATATTAATTACCTGACAGTATTTTTTTCTGTGAATGAGGGTGGGGTCTCATATATTTTCGACATTAGTAAACATAATGTAAACCATCACATCATTATCATTATTTCAAATATGTTTTATAGTAAAATAAAGCCCAGATGTTGAAGTTTAAATGAAACCCGACCCTCTAATAATATTAACTTTAAATTTAATGATCTCTTAATGTTCCTTGTAGTCGTTGAAGGTGACATTACTCGTCTGCTGAGTGAAAGACTGATTTTGCTAATGTATTTTAAGGAACATTCGTTTTAATATTTCTAATATTAACTTATTTTCCCTTACTTACCTTTTAATTAATATTTAGTTTGTACCTAAATCTATCGTTACAATGTGTTCGTTGCAAATATATTCTTTTATTTACTTCTTTTCTTTTTCATTTTCATCCTCTTTCCATGCTTTCTTTATATAAGCAGACCTATATCTCAAAAATCGCATTTTATATACAGGCTTGGTGACAGTTTCAATAACATTTCATGCAAATGTAATAACGCTGACCAATAACAAACACCATTTCTTCGATATCATAGACTCATTTTTGCATGAAGATCTACTGAACTTTCATTACTTTTTGTAATAAGTTCTGAATTCTGTTCTAATAATTTCTCAACTTTCTTTCTCGTTGATAAACGCTTTTAATTCATAGTTCTAGGAAGAGCATAATAGCATAGCGTAAAAAGTTAATTATCTAAGCTTTTTCTTATTATACATATAGTGCTAATTTACTAAAAACATTGGAGTCAGCCATTATTTCTAGACAATCCTTATTTTCAATTACAGTAGAACTTGGAGAAACATAAAAAGACTTATTATTGTATAGACAAAAGCTATATATTTTTTAATAGTACATCCTTCGATTCATTAACTATTTATTAGTCTTAAAATCGAGGTTCTACTGTGATGTGGTATTTCTTTCAATAAATAAGGCCTGTCCCATTTAGTTTCAAAAAATGCTGCAGAAAATATAGTTTAGTACTCCATAAGATGCTGTCATCTTGAAATGTTTAAAGACGCTCCTAACAAACCACCTAATGCATCTCTACGTTCGCGTCGGTTACAACGATTACGAAATCACCGCAGCGCGACGCGGTGTCGATCCGCGAAGCGTGAGAGTTGCGTTGGGGCGCGAGAGAGACGGAGAGGGGGGGAGGGAAAGAGAGCGTGTGGAGTGAACGCTGGCTGGTTGCAGGCTCCAAGGGCTGGCACATGCGGCTGACGTTCGAGCGAGTGACGGGCGCGCTGAACCTGCACCGCTGCAAGCTGTGCGGCAAGGTGGTGACGCACATCCGCAACCATTATCACGTGCATTTCCCGGGGCGGTTCGAGTGCCCGCTGTGCCGCGCGACGTACACGCGGTCGGACAACCTGCGCACGCACTGCAAGTTCAAGCACCCCGCGTACAACCCCGACACGCGCAAGTTCGAGCCCGCGGCGCCGCCGGCCGCGCCCGCGCACGCGCCGCACGCGCCGCTCTACACCAACCACCTGGACGCGGCCTTCGACTGATTGTCCATGTACTGGCTCGGCCTCGACGCTCTGTGAGTCGCGCCCGGCCAGCCCAGACTGTCCTTTATGATGTGTCAAAGACGGACCGTCTCGCGTTCGAACTATTTCCTACTTAGGATTAAGCTGAAGTGCTATTACTTAAGCGGGCCTTAAAATTGAGTTCTTAATCGCCCCCGACGGGCGATTCGTTTTAGTATTGTCTCGGTTGTGCATTTGACTTGCCCCAGTGTGACCTTGTATAAGATTCCGCGTAAGGAAATTTTAAACTAGTAATATTCCGCATAAAGTTGTAAACCTTTAAGTCGACGTTACTAAAGTTATGACTCGAAGGGTATGTAAGTAGGTAAGCAAATTTTTTTTCTATACCAATCGCTATACGGGAACGGGCAAAAGCAATAATATGATGTTAATTTTATTACCATATTATTTTTTATATTGTATCGATAGAAGTCTTAAGCTATTTAAGAATATACACTATATTGAGTAGCGGTGCGACCGCGAAGTGATGCTGGCTATTAACGGTTGCCCCCAATCGGGCCGACATTGTCTTGTTATATTTATTCGTTAGATAGGAAATTTTAAGTTTCCTGTAGCTAATTGTATTTATGTTATTATATCCTATGGGTGGTGCGGAACGACATCTGAATGGGAACAGGTTATTGAGGACTGGCAAGAGATTGTGATCTGTCGTTGGTCAACGACATATAAATATTGACTGAATCTCAGTGTAGATGCATTTGTAACTCTATGAGGCCTTTGCAAGATGGATAATTATTAAGGATTTGTGATGTATTAACGGATAGCGCCTAAGGAAACATACGAAAAGATTTTTATACTAGACTAGTTGATCTATTTACGGAGATTGTTTTTTTATACTTAGATATATTCTATTGTCTGATTTAAATAATTTTATATTTATATAATTATTATGTAATATGATTTATTAGTGTTGTTTGTTTTTATTGATACATCGTATAGTAACAATGATTTCGTTTATATTCAGTTGACGATTAGGTAATAATACATCTTAAATGTTAACAAGTTTTATTATTTTATCGTTGGTAGGTGTTTAGTTATCGTAACAGGGTGTGCGCCCCCCGGGTCTCCGTGGGGCGGCCCCAAGGCCCGTGCGGCCGGTGCTTGGGCTCCTCGGCCTGTTTCAATTACTTTAGATAGGGATGAACGATTCGAGGTTGCGCATTTAGTTAACTAATATTGGCATTCTACGATTGGGACTAACCTAGCGTTTATGTATGTAATTTTCAATTAAGATTTAAGATTGTTACATTTTTAGCTAAACACTTTAGAGTGGTACGGTAACTGAAATGTGATAAAATGGAATGGTGCTAGAACCTGAGTGTTAACACGCTACGATTCGACTCCTATTGTAATATTAATGTTTTAATGATTAGTTACTTTGCATAAATGTAAGGCATCTAGCATCCAGAGGTCGCATCTGTCTGGTCAACGGGTAATATACATACGTCGTTACATACCTAGAGATTACAGTATCACTCGAGATTTTACCTTAATTTTTTCATACCCTTTCAAATTTACTAATGTATCTAGAATGATAAGACGCCATTGTAAAAAGAATCGATATACCTACGAAGACCGTAAATGTTCGTCGACGGTCCAAGATGACCGCATCCAGTTAGCAGATCCGTGATCGTTTCCCATCTCGTCCTAAGTTGTGGCATTAGTGCTGTTTAGTAGCTGTGAACATGCAATTTCACTTGTGCAATTTTTTAAAATAGTCATAACTCATACTAGATTTATACAATTGTCTATTGAATATGGGAGCCCACTTAAATATCAAGCTCCTACGTTCCTTTTAGAATACATAATAATAGTCACCAAACATTCTTCCACAAAGATTTATATTTACTTTTAAGTATATTAAAGATTTTATATTGTATCGTTCATAATAAAGTGGGCGCTTATTATTTGATAGCATTTCATACTCAGTGCAATATTACTAGTTATTTAATTACGTAACCAAACTAAAGGATATTTTAAAATAATTAATGACTTGAAAGAGAGTAACTACCTAATTGTATTTACATAAGTGACTACTCCTAATTTCTATTTCTACCTAGCGAAAGCAGTTTGGGTTACGGTGATGTACAGGTTTTATAGCTGGTAATATTAAGGATTTAGCTTGTTTACCTCTGCCAATCGTAATAGTTATGTACTGTTTAATAATTTATTGTCGCGCAAGTAAGTCTATTGTTGGAATAGATCATAGCTATCCGGTCCGGTTCACCGCCGAGTCAGGCGCTTCAACTAATTCAATGCATTTTTGTATTTTACTATCTCTTGAGACCAATTTTTAAATATTGAATTTGCTATAGCAAATTGATTGATTAGTAATTATAGAGTTTTATTTAGATATTTTAGGTTAGGATACTATGATAGTGTCTGGCCAGAATATTTTGGAGTATCACATCGTTTGGCTCAGAAAATATCTCCCTTTGATCTCTTTTCAGCTTTCAAAAAGTGTGCAACTTAATAATTATACGGTGACCGCGTATTTGGACTTAATGAAAGCTAACTTTATGCCATATGGAATTTACACATAAGGTTAACGAATTACTAAATTTAGTGTTACGAAAATGAGGTCTTGCGGACCTAGTCACTTATTTGGCCAATCTAATTAAATATTCCAATTTATTGTATATTAAAATTAAAATATAATGAAATTTACCTTTATATCACAAATATGTGATGTTATCATTTGAAATCAATGGAGTGCAGGATGAGCTATATGGTTATTTTCAGGATAGCGATGGTCTAGTTATGTTTATTTTGTTTCTTCTTTATAATATTAGCCAATTTGTTATAGTGTCGTGTATCACAATAGTGTATTACTAATAGGTAGGGGGTGTCAAATCGTATACCTAACAACTGATAATCAGTTTTGTTATATTTTTACATGAATTTTATGGACGACTTATTGTTTATGAATATTTTTATGTCTTGGTTTGATGCCTCCGTTAAAAGTTTAATTTAAATAGTTTTTTTTTGTTTTATGCAAGCAGTTAATGCAATTTTTTTTCACATTGTTTGATGTTATGTAATGCAATTTTAACATGTTGCAAACTCCTGCATTTATCTGTTGTATTTATTACTAATTTTTACATTAAATTGTGGTATGTTACAATTCGTGTAGTTTCAGTTGTGCGTGTCACGCGCTCTTTCCCCATTTGCAATTATCAATGTACCCTGTAAGTACGAATGCACGGCGGTCGTGGGCCTCTGTACACGTTGGCCGGCGACGTTCGATCACAGCAATGCTTCTAGTCGCTGCATAGTCTTAATTCATTAAAACAAAATCATAAAACGAACATGCTGAAAATCCAAAATCACTACCTACAAGAAGTTTTCACTGGAAGGATTGCTGATTTTGTTATGTGTGGACTGTTAAGACACCTATTACAAAAAGTAGATTTTGAATCTTAATATGCATAATTATATGTGGAAATACATGCTGCAAGGTTATTGTTATTATATTGCGTAGCAAATGCGTGTTAGTGCCGGCGACTACTGTTTCTCAGCTTTATTATGTACACAATTATATGCGACATAATTTGTCACTAGCAGTTATTTCTGAGCCAATGTTAATTAATTGATATGTTTTATATCAATAAATTTATTAGCAAAACCGTATTCCATCCGTAAAAAATACTGATGGGATTACGTTTAAGTAATGTTCGATAGTATACTTGTAAAATAATTAACTTGTAAAATATTAAGTAATAATTAAAATTAGTCAGTATAAAAATCTTTGGCTCCGATTTACCCTCGCTATCACAAACCGTCTGAATGTGACGCTACTATCGTGACACTTGCCAGTAAACGAGTTACCAATAGAGAATAAAATGATTAATAAAGGAAAATTTCACTAGCCGTGCGACAGTACTACAAATTAGCCGCAAAAGCCCGATGTAGAGGATGGCCGGTAGAGGGCGGTGACGGGCATCGCGGGTTGGTTACAGAGCGCGCGCACGCGGCCCCGCAGTACTCGTACCACAGCATGTTCGTGGCCGCGGCCGACAGCGCGGCGCTGTGGCGCTGCAAGTCCTGCGGCAAGGAGGTGTCCAACCGCTGGCACCACTTCCACTCGCACACGGCGCAGCGCTCGCTGTGCCCCTACTGCCCCGCCACCTACAGCCGCATCGACACGCTGCGCTCGCACCTGCGCCTCAAGCACGCCGCGCTGCTGCTCAAGCACTGAGCGCCGCCCGACCCCGACCGACCCCGACCGACCCCACCCGACCCCGTCACGTCACTCGACCGTCGGTCGACTACTACCCGTATATTTCCGTTCTTGTTGAGTGTATGTAAAATGTAGTTTTATCGTTGTATTGACGTGCATTTACATTTGTCTATACATGATTAGGGATACTTATTTACTGCACGTTTTCGTGCATTATTTATTGTTCTGTAGTTAAGTATCGTATTTAATGTGTTATCACTAACAGGGTAAATTATATGAATTCGGTAAAAAAAAATCAAAACATACCTGTACATAACTCATAAGCTCTCTTATAAAATCTTCATAACTAGGTATTTATTTTTTCTCACGTCTACGAACAGACCGAAACATACGAGAACATTCTCACCAATCTTGTAAATGTAAATTTAGCTTACATACATAAGAATATGATATCCTTGTCTGTGTATATTTTATTCTTACGAATATGTCAAAGTATTTAACTAATGGAATTAATGGATCGTGCTTAATTGCTTAATAATGCTATGTGTTATCTCGATAGGAAAGAGAAGTTTTAAACGTCTCACCAGGTACATAACATAAAAACAAGTGTGTGCTTAATTAAGGAAGGTAACGCTAAAGACTGAAAGGCAACAACTTGTGATTGATGATGATGATATTGGAATGAAGTCTGTACATATATGAATCTTAATGTTAGATTTAAAAGTGTAGTCATTAATCAACTCTAAAAAAACGTGTACTAAATTAAAAAAAAAAACTAAACACGTCTGGCAAAGATTGGAGCCATTTTATCTATTTCCTAAACTTATTTCATCCCCAAATTATATTTTTGTATAAATATTGTCTGTAAATTAACATTACATTAAGTGTTTAGATACATTAGCTTTAAATGGTCCAACTAATTGTCGTTCTATAATATATAATTGTACTCATACAATGTCATTCATAATATAATCTATCATACTATTTTGTAAATAATGTTTTGAAAAGGCGTGAACTTTATCTTTAATCATTAAATAAATGTTAGCTTAGACCAGGTTACATTCAGCTCAGTAATAATAAGTCCCAATTTTAAAATGTATTATATCAATATATATGTATATCAATGACTTTAAATAACGATTTGGTATATCAATGACTTTAAATAACGATTTGGTTACTATTTTATTAGCTACATATTTTCATTAATTAATGTATAATAATAACGCTCAAACTTGTAATTAAGTTGCATTATCAATTTGTAAGGCCAACGTGCGATTGAAAGCTATGAATTTCTGATCAAAGATTATATTAAAAGTAGTATAAAGCATTATACTGTAAATAAACTCATAAAAATACGAATCTCTATAATTTACATTGATTTTATTAATATTTTTTGTTTTGACACAAAGACACATACAAATGAATTCTCTAATTATTTGTTACACGTACAATCATCGCAGATAGGTCAATAAGATCTTAGTAGGTATCATTACTAACCACTAATACATTGCACAAATATCACTATAAGTAGGTGGTAGGCGGGAACACTTGGAAAATTGAACCAAAGTAAAAATAATAACATTTTTTTCACCCCTACCTGCCTACAGAGCCAACTTATTGTTCAGGTTATTTGTTTAAATAATGAATAGATATTTACATAAGCAGAGTTTTCACGTATCTACTTTAGTACACGTCTTGCGATATCAAAATCATAAATTAGTACATAATTTTTATTTATGCAGGAGCATTTCAAATTTATACAATCTATTTTATTATAACATATACAAGGTTAACTGTTCTTCTAACATTTACTGTTAAACTGGCTCATTCAATTTACAAGTAACAGTAAAATCTTACAAACTACATATTACCTAATACATTAATCATAGAAGCTTATATTGATTTCTCTACAAAAGCAACGGTTATTGACATGCAACCATTATAAATCATTCCAATAGAAATAGTTTTGAAACTATAACACTACAACAGTTCATTTTAATAATAGGTAAGTATAAAGATCCACAAAATCTTGGATTTACTTCTTACAGAAATCAACTGGTCACTTTGGTACCTTAACGTAATTTTAACTGTAAATAAATAAATTATGACTATGTGGACCATTACTAAATATAAGATCAATGTTGAAATTAAACATGGCAAATTATGGCAAGTTTAATTCATTTAAATACTAATTAGTACGAAATTCACACGATACTTAAGAATAACAATATGCATGCAGTTCACATTCAATAAATAATGTTCTGGAAAAGTAAGTCGGTATACCTGTATCGTGCGCGCTATCATTTAGCGAGAAATAAATTATTATTTTATACTCTTGTGGTACCCAAACTAAATCTTTATGGATATATTATTGCTGAAGAACACTTGACTATCACAGTTTCCTTATATCTATCCACGTCGTAAGAATTTAACACGTTTTTATTGATTTCCATCCATCTGAAGAGCCTGACATGTCCAATTTTGGACGAACGACTTTTGCCATTTTATTTGTAAAATTGTTTTTATGAAAATTGCACACACATTAGTTGTATACAAGTATATACAAATTATAAACGTCCTGTTCGAAGGATTATTATTTTTCCTGTAGCCTTTCAACGTTTCCACTGGTACCTGGTGATTCAATGACAACGTCGGCTTTGCCTACATCACTCTCAACACTCTTATCACTGACAACTGTATCTATGTTACTTGGTGCAGTAGAGTCTTTTTCATCTGACGAATTTTCACCAGAATCATCTTCATTTGAGTCGACTTTCTCTTTCGCTGTTTGTTTGTTTTTGTTTTTCTTAAACTGTTCTTCCATTTCCTTGAATTTAAGTGTGAGGTATCTGAAACAATTATAGCGTTATATACTTCTTTTGTTTTTATGGAAACAGGTAGTTAACATAATTATTTTGTTGTGTTAGATGATAATAAAAATGTAGTAGGTGCTACTTACTTGTCAACCAGTGGTCCACTGTAATCTTCCGGGAACTTTGGAGAATGAGGCAAAATATATTTGTATAGACTCTCATTTAATACATAAAGCTGCGCAGTAGAGGCGCAGCGTACATTGAACCACCAGTCACATGTCAAGCCTGCTTGTGAAAATATAGTGCCATTTGGACACAAAAAGGACGCCTGGCCACCGTTTAGGTCACAGTAGTGCCAAACCTGTAATAAATAATAGAAGCGTTAGTCGCAATTGCGTTTTTTTGTCGCATAGTAAAAAATGTATATGGTAAAAATTAATAAACAGGTACCTGACATCTAGTCTCAGGATCAGCAAAGAATCCCTTGTAACGCTGGGTCTTACAATTGAATTTAGTCTGTGGAATTACAGTTAGGATTGGATAGTCAACTCCCGGACGTCCTGGAGTACCACCTTCGTCGTCAGATGTAATAGGCAGAGGAAACCGCTGACTTGTGCTTCCACTCGATGGATAGTCTAAAAATTACAAAAACATTGTGATTTACATATGTAATTTACTTACTATAAGAAAACGTTTCGTAGATCACACATTTGACTTACCATCCAAATGCTGAGACGGAGTTTGAACGGGTGCAAGATATGGTTCCTCATGAAAATCTGTGTCTTCTGGCTCCGATGTGCTCTGAACAGGTGTTATTGTTGTTACTGCTGGAATTGCAGGCGCTTCAAACGGCTTTGGAGTACTTAAAACTGGTGGATCAACGTCATTTTGCGGAGGTGTCGCTTTTAAAGCGGTCAGCACTTGTAACAGGGTCCTTATAGAAGAACCTATATTTTCTCTAGTTATTGGTTTAGGAATGGCTTTATTCAATTGCAATGAATTCAATAGATCTGCAAGGCTAATAGTATTAGAAGATGCGTACTCGGTCGGTGTTTGTGTCGTCTGTTCAACCACGTACTGATACTGTACGTTATTTAATGGTTTCTCTGGTGAAGAATCGGATAACGGTCCGTGGTCATTCTGTTCTGGATTAGTGGCAAGTGGGGCTTCATGCGATAGCGATGTGTATGTAGGGGCTTCAGTTGTCAATATTGATGAGCCAACAATAGGCCTAAAACCACTTTCTATAACTGGTTGAACTAGCAAAGTTGGTCTCTTCTCATAATAACTTTCAGAAATTGTGGTTGGCGGCTTCCTGTTCTTAGCTGGTTGAGCATTAACACTATCATAGAAATATTGTGGGCGCGTAGGTCTCTGATTAATATAGACTGTTTCTTTTGGCAAATTCAATGAGGGATGCTTTTTCAATAAATCACTATTTTCGATTTCAGGCACGTATTTAATTGGAGGTGTTTGCTCGTACGGCACTAGTTTATATTTTGGTACTGGGTCCTTTTCAAAAATATAATATTGTACGTTAGCGTCATTATTGTTATAGATATTGACAGAAGGCTTTCTATTAATTGGTGTAAAAGGAGCACTGGGCGACTTTATTTGTTTTGGAATAAACCTTACGAAATTATTGTCCTGACTATCTAAAACATTGTGCTCTAGCAACAACGGGTTATAGTTTGATGAAACTTTTGGACTGTTCTGATACAGCACAGGTACTTCTTTGTAATAAAATCTTGAAGGATTTGCTGATGCAATATTATGTTGAGTCAATCGATTTCCTTGATATCTTGGAATATTATTATGCCTATGTGACGAATAAATAACTTTAGGCTGACGTTGGTTTTGATCAAAAGTACCTGCTTCTACAATTTGTGCTTTTTCAACTTCGATGTTCTTCGTATCCTCAGTTGGTGATGCTGCATCGTTAGCATAATAAAAAGTCATATATGGTATCAACCTTCGATATCGTTCATTTAAAGAAAGTCTTGTAGTGTTTAAGTTTTTTCCAGAGTGCCTATCGCTCTTTGTACTTTTAGATGACTTAGCAGAATTTGGAACGATTCCTGGAGGTACATCAGCCAACATCCCTCCTGCCATTTTAACTTCCGGACTGTTACCATTTGGAGAGATAGTTATAGACTGTGCTATCGCTGGGATGACTGGAACAAAAAATAAAATAGTTGTCAATCATAAGTTAACTTGATAGGTAGAGCCTAGGTTTGTTAGTAGGATTATTAAGCAGGCTCACTGGTTCTAACAAACCTACAATCATCAAACTATGTAGTATGGTAGGTACTTATCGATAGGTAATACATAGTATCGACTTGCGTGAGATAATTGAAATAATAAGAGGTACGTTGATAGTTAACAATTAGCAGTGTGACATTTTTACCTACTACAAACGTAAATACACAGTTCAAGTAAGGGTATCTATGGTATTGTGGGTAGGTAAATTGATAGGTATTGGTCTTTAGTAATTCAATAATTTACACAACCACCACATCAATGCAATTTTTTATTATCGTACTAAGTATTAAAGTAATAAAAATCAGAAGCTACTTCAGTCTAGTTACGGAGTTAAACATCAGTCGTAATAGGCTCAACACCGTAACATAGTTTTACTTTCACTACCTAAATTCCTGTTGCGTATCCGAAGGAAAATAAATCTTAAATAGTTAGTGCTAGTACAATGTTTGCATCAGAACTGGTCAAGCAATCGTTTGATCAGAGAAGGGGACACTACTGTCCTTAGGTGCGCGCGATACTTCTTCTTAGGCAATTGTTAATAAGTTGTTTTAGGCTATAAAATAATTAATAGGTAGGTAGACATTAACCTAGGTATATTAATAATATCCAATTTCAAGATAATAGTAAAAAGGAAATATTATTTAAAATATTAACAAGAGTTTTAAACAACAATTGAATTAATGTCACATTTGGTATATTTAATTTAATAGGTTCTCTATCTATGTATAATTTATAGTTTAATTTAATAGTTACTATTAAATCGATAATTAATTAGAAAAAGAATTACTCTTCTTTGGTTTTAAGTTAACATAAGATGTACCTATCTACTTAGTTTTTAAATTTTAACAACGGCTCAAATAAATAATAGTGCGTGTACCTATCTATGTCTACAGACGCAAGAATAGAACCTCTAAGAATACAAAAAATATAACAAAATGATCATATTAATAAACAAACAATTAAATTGTATAATTGTAGTAACGCTCCACCATTTTCGCTACAAAACTCTACATTCATACATTTTACATCTCACAGTTAGCCTAAGAAGTTCTACTTCAAGAACTACGTACCGTATGTCTACAAACACGGCGACATCATCTTCAAGGAGGACATTAAGCGGCTATATATATTTATGGTTTAAGTATAGGTATATGTATGAAATTAATGCAACATTACGATGGCAAACATATTGCTAAATAAATACTTACTCGCATTTATATCATTGCATAATCAATAAATAACTATAGGTACACGATGTGAAAATGAAACTGGTATCGTCATACCTAAATTGATATAACATTACTCGAGTGGATCAACGGCAGGTAGGCTTTAATTTTAGTGGTTAATAAGTTATTTTACTTATGTACCTACCTAATATAGATATGTTATCTAAGATATCAGACAAAAAGCTACCGAATAATATTATAATAATACTGCCACTGCCGCCCAAGGACACCTGTGATCAACCCTAAATAAGAATAATTTGAATTTAAATTAAAAGGTCCCGACTGAGGTCAACTACAGATGCGTTGCTACCTCTGAGAACTGAATTGGATTGATTTCATAGCTTATCATTGTACATTGAAAAATAAAATTTAATACCTACCTACTAAAAAGTTAACTCTATAAAACAAATGCGTCATATCTAACCATAGATTAAATTATCTGTGTCCGAACATATTATCATTTAATTGATCGTCTATTAGTCATTCGTCCACTAGTAAATCAGCTAAATACCGGAACCATAACGTCCGTGACTGAAAGGCATCTGATTGCGTACCAGCTACGTACAGAGCATATAATTTATGCTGCTACGCTCAATATGTCAAACACTAGGGGCTTCTACAGCTTGGTAGAGTTCAAGGAGCTAAAACTTGTTTACTTCTTAGTCTTATTACATAACTACCAATACAAAGTATTTTTATGTAAATGGATGAATTGGCAAATTATTGACTTACCATAAGGTCACATAATTCTTAGACTATTAATTACTAATTTTGAGCAGAATAAAACTCAGACCTACATATATTCAACATAACTATTCCAAACGACTATGATTAGGTACTAACGCCTCATATCAAAAAACTAACTTAAACTATGAGATATAAATAATGCCACACCTTTCAAAACAGTACACTTGTATTTTTCAGTAAAACACTTCTGCGGCAACATACGACAACACCATCACAGTCGAATCTTAACCATAAGTTAACCATACTCGAAAGTCGAAATTGTTTAAAAAAAATATCTGTTCATTTAGTAAGTATAACTTATTTATATATTTGATAATTAGGTAAGTAACGTTCTTTTCATAGGCATAATCCGTTCCAAATACGTATGGGGCCTTGGAGAAGTGACTGGATCTATAAGATCCGCGTCCTGGCTACGTAAACGTCTTAGTAAAGTATAATGGTACCTACGTAACTACTACTACGATATTGGTACCTGTAAACTTAAGAAACACAAAATACACACACTCAAGATATCATTTCACCTAATATTTATAGAAAATATTATTATTATACTTACCTAAGCATAAACTACCAAGAAATATCGATGTAGGTAAGTATCGAATGTATACTTCGAATAACTTCAATATTATATAATTGTAACATAAATATTATTTCATAACAATTATTAACACACGTTGTGAAAATATTACCTACATTAATTGGCTGCTCATTTTTTAGGTAACCTGAAAATGAAATCTACACGAATGGCATTGTGTGGAGGTCCTCCACGGTCCAGTTCGTTTTTATCGCATGCCTACGTGCAAGATATGTGTTGCGCTTTTTTTTGGAAAATTATTTTTTTATGAGAAAAATATTCTAATACAGTGGATCACTCTGTTCTCCCTCAATTAGCAATAATTTTATAGAAAGGTAGGTACTGTTATGTAAGAACTGTAAAAAAGATATGTAGATTATGAAGTTCAAAGGTACCTTATAGAAATATGCTTCGCCTGGAAATTCTACACACCCATTGAACGTGACGTCACCACGTGAAGCAGTACGTACGAGTAGACTTGTATCTACTTAAGCTTATCTCGTATCTTACTTAAGTGAAAGAGTGTGGATACCGACAATAAATACATGTATGAAGCACTTCAGGCCCCCTTGTTCTAAAGTTGTTAATAAGCTTATGGAGAGTGAATGTTTATTAGACGTCTAGTAGCGGTGACAAACATTTAGATACCATCAGATTCGCCGCATGCTTGTTTCCTAATTTAATGTTGTAAAAAATATGATTCCCCATGATTTTATTGCCTAGACTAAAGTTATGGTAATGGTACCATAATTTTTTTTTTGGAAACCGCAACAGTTACTTTACTATATCCTGATAAGTGTGTGAAATATCTACGTAACTTAAAATGTTTCCCGTTAATTTGCTGTAGGTTAGTGATTGGCAAAGGTAGGTACAATTATTCGGTTCACTTTCAAACGATTAGCAGTCGTATTTAATTAACCCTCTCAGACTAGGATACGGTAAAGTAAACACTGTTTTCGTATCGTGAATGGCGGAATTGAAAGCATATTCTTATCGTGACTGTCAAGGCCTTCCGAATGTAATTTTATAAAAAAAATCGATCAAAACTAGCCGTTATTAATAACCGATCATATTGCTTAGTAACTTTTCCAAACATGTGAGTGGGTATAGGTACATATGACCTCGAAATAATATACTTTTCGCAGCGGCATTGGGGCGTTAAGTTTTATTGGTAAGAGAATTGCCGAAGACTCGCCACTTTTGAGGTTGATATTGATACGGGTAACTAATAAAGTAGATTAGTAGGTTTAGCTTATTAATATTAGTTAAATTCTGGTACTAAACCTCTGTCTGTGTAATTTGTTTTAAAAATATCTTGTTACCATTTGCGGATAAAACTTCCTATGCAATTAGGTAGGTAAGTATCTA
The DNA here is from genome assembly GCA_018251915.1 of Urbanus proteus proteus. Classification (NCBI taxonomy): domain Eukaryota; kingdom Metazoa; phylum Arthropoda; class Insecta; order Lepidoptera; family Hesperiidae; genus Urbanus; species Urbanus proteus. The sequence continues at coordinate 1,230 of DWPV01000982.1, read as the reverse complement.
GGTAACAATATCGTGACTGAAGATAAATTTATCTACGTACAGTACAATACATTGAGGACTGATTGATCCTTTGCCAATCAGTCACGAATAATCGTAATTTGTTGTTTTGTGATTATTACTCAATGCTGATTCAACATACACAACTGGGTTTTTGAATTAGGCACCTACTCGTAACTATAAATAAAAAAATATTTACAGTGCCTTAGCCATCTAGGCGCCCCGGACGAGCATGCAGATGCTCCACCTGATCAGTGGCCACTGCCGCCCATGGACATCAGTAACAACCCCAGATAAGATAAGAGTTTTGCCTAAGGTTGGTCACAAATGCCTTACTTTCCTTAAGGACCAACTTGAAATAAGCATGTCTCTCATATCACACCCTGTAATGCTATAATTTATTTAAATCAAAATCAAGTATTTGAGAAAAGACTACAGTTATACTTATTGATATACTGTATTACTTAACTGAGTGTAGCGGTTCTAAAGAATTAAGAGTTGTGCTGCGTACCTATTTCGGCATTAAATATTTATGCGTTCCTAAACACTGACCTTTCCAATTAAGCCTATTGAACCTTGCAAACTTTTTAAAAGTTTTAACGCTTGCAATGTTATTTTGTATTTAAATAGTGTTTATCTTAATATCACAAGAAAAAGTCTTCAACAATAATGAAATTGACTGTCACGACATGAAATATATGACCAAAAAAGTTGAGCAAAAATAAGACATTATCTGCGACTCTACTAACCCAAATTACGTAGTTAATTATCAGTAGTCGAATGTAAACAGTCAGGTTTAAATACAAAATAAATATTTTGTCTTTTATAGAATAACAAGTAAGATTTTAATGAAGAATGCTTGAAGACTGAATTGTTAAATCATGTTGTACCTAATGTCATTAAACGAACAGGTAAATTGGAATACGTTTTCTTTCGTTCTAGGTGGGTATATTATTTTTAATGTAGGTACCTATAAACTTATCCTACTTAATCTGTCAGTAAGTCTGTCTAAACCACTTTTTGTTGCCTACATGCGTGTCTATTAATATAGATCAGTCTCGGTTACTGTACTAAAACGGAATTAAGTTTACAAGTACTTTAGTAGGTACTAAAAGTTGATTACCTTCATTTTTTTATTTCAAAAATTGTATGTATTTATAGTCCATTGAAAAGTTACATTTGGGGTTGCGTTTTTTAGAGGACGCAATTTTATTTTTTTGATGTGTAGGGGGG